>BRDA01008162.1:38368-48598 GCA_036984385.1 Crenuchus spilurus | reverse complement strand
CTGGCAACCCACCACATTCAGTAAAACAGAGGCCGCTTTTAAACAGTATAAAGGTAAATATTTATTATGACATTATACATAAACAACACAAAAATGATTCTAAACACTTTTAATATAAATATTGACAAGCTACGTAGGTGGCTATTTTTAGCTCATTTCTTTGTTTTGTGTCATTGTGTTTTGGGGCACTGAAACCCATGTTTGTTAGCCTCAGTGTGCAGATTTTCTGTGCTTCTCATCTTTCGCTTTGTTATGGGGAGCTGGGAGATAATCAAAGAGTTTCACTCGGAAAGAAAGTCAAACCCAAATAAGCAACTTCACGTTCAAAAACAAGCTAAAAAAACCGCAACCCGCGGTCCAATGACGCTTATAATACGTGGACTTGGCAACACTAATAACCAGCGAATGGTGGTTACCATGGCAACGGGATTGCCGCGCGCTCGTCTGATGCCTGCCTTTCTGTGTCTTTTTCAATTTAAAAGACGAGGACAAAATCAGATAAGCAATAATTATTTTTTAATGGTTTTAAAATGTATTTATTTTTTACAATCTGTCCGCCACCCGCCCAGAACGTGTCCGCGACCCACTTTTGGGTCACGACCCACCAGTTGAGAATCGCTGATGTAGAGAATAGACTGATGGGGATGTCATTAACCACTATAAGACAAAGCAGCGATGGCTGACTTAGTACCAACAATCAAAAATTCAGCTTTTTAGCATTAAGTTTGAATATTTTATATTCATTCAATAAAGTGATATTTTTCAAACCTTTCTTTTAATGATGATACTGTTTGTATAGGAATTTACTCAAACCCCAAAATGAAATATTATAATTAGAGATTCTGGGTTTCTGCTTTTCATGAGTTCTAAGCCATACTGATCAATATTTAAACAGAAAAAAAGCTTGAAATATGTCACTTTACATGAAATAAATATAAAAGAAACAACAGATTTAACTTTTCAAATGTAATTTTGAACACAAATGAACTTTTAGATAAAAAGGTAGATAAAAAGCAGTAGACAATTCAGTCCGCATTTTTTTCAGAGGATGAGGTATAAAAACACAGATATGGCAGATCTGTAAATAAATCACAGTGGAGCTCCCGTAAAAGAAGAAATGACCCCAGGGCCTCTATGTACATGTAATCCAATCCCAACAGGGCTGCTGTTTATTGTACCTTCATTTGAAAGATGCATCTTCACCCACCTCTCCTTTATGGTTAGAGAAGTACTGCACCCGCACAGCTCTGAAGTCTTCACAGGGATGTCTCCACATAGCCTCTGATGGGAAAGTGTAAATAAGTCATTACTGTGGCATTAAAGTGTTAATAAAGTGTGAGAGAAAGATCTCGTGGTGTTCATTGTAGTAGGAAGGCAGTGTAGTTCTGGCTGGCTGTGTTTTGCTCTTGTCTCCAGAGTTACAGTCTCCTGAGCAGAGGGCTGGACTCTTAACTGCTAATGGAGGGTTTAATTATTCTCAAATGCTGTTACAGGCTCAGCCATTAACCAGCATGTGTGTGTCTGTGTATGTGTACTCGTATTTATGTAGTTGT
Organism: Crenuchus spilurus; assembly: GCA_036984385.1. Taxonomy (NCBI): domain Eukaryota; kingdom Metazoa; phylum Chordata; class Actinopteri; order Characiformes; family Crenuchidae; genus Crenuchus; species Crenuchus spilurus. The sequence continues at coordinate 47,045 of BRDA01008162.1, read as the reverse complement.
GTGGACCTGAACAGGTACATATGGTGAATAAATCCTGTACTGTAACAAATGTCTGGATTTTATGGTGAAAAACTGTCAAACCTTGACAGTGTAACTCTCGTTCACTAAACTACATCTCTCATCAGCCCTTGCTCATTCAGTTTCTCAGCTCGGTAGTTCTTGCACACTTAATCAACTACGTTACCAAGAAAGCCCTCAGAAGTACCCTGTTAGTCACATTACTCCCTTTTTGTCATAATTAGCCTTCCTTATGTTTCTTTTTCATAGCCATAATTGTAGCCTTGTTAGCCTTTATTGGCATTATAGTAGGGTGACCAGATCTGAGATGATGAAAAAGAGGACACCTCAGCAGGTTTTTTTTTGTTTTTGCTTGAACATAAATTGTATTATTATTATTATTATTATTATTATTAATAATAAATATTTACAAATTATGATCTATATTTTTGTAACAATTACTAGTTACTATTAATAATATACTACTATATTAATAACTATGAGGTTTATTATGATAAAATAAAATTAGAAAATTAGAAAATTAAATATTAATACATTAAATATTATTAAAAAATAATAAGCTGTTAAAAGCATGTTGTTTAAGAATATACTGGTGTTATATGATAATTTGATTAGTTGTCAGTATACAACCGAATTGACAAAATATTGTCAATTGTCATATTGACAAAATATTGTCAAAATATTGTCAGTATACAACCGAATTGACATTTTGATTGATTTTACATTACTCCAAATTCTTACAGTAAAAATGACACTTATAATACTGATAAAGGACATATTGTTCTTCAAGATTCAGTCCTACGTAAATAATGTTTATTAAGCTGTAAATACGTTTCTTTTAGTGTTTGTATAACTGCTTTAAAAAAGGCTCTGCTGCGCTCTTTAACCGACTACCGTAATACAGGCTGTAGATTCTTAGTGTAGATAGCGCGACTGTGTTTTCACGCAGTGCAGATGGTGTGACCGCGGTGAGACTAGTTTATGAACGAAATGCTTCTCGAGTAAAACAAAATCCCGGACGTTCATGAAATTCCACCCGGACGTGTTTTTTAAGTCTCAAAAAGAGGACATGTCCGGGTAAAAGAGGACATCTGGTCACCCTAATTATAGGCTTGGTGGAATTCTAGCTGTTAGTCTTCAGCCTTGTTTGGTTTTTCTGTTTGGTTTTCTTTCATTTCCTTGTTTCTAACATTGGAGTAGCCAAGGCCTGTGCTTTCTTTGTATTATTGTTCCTGTTGTACTTTGACCCATGCTTGTGTACTGACCTTTCCTCTGCCCTGTCCTTTTTTATATGCTTTGCAAGGTTATTGATTATTGCTCTCTTCTTGACAAATATATTTGTATTATCTATGTAAATCAAGTAAGGCTTATCTATATTTCATCTGCGTGTGTCTGTGCTCCCTTGTTGCTAGCCCAGCCTGACAATAAGACCCTAAAAAGGTTGAATACAGTTGCATATATATGATAATACATCATTTTAAACTAATTTTTACATTTACTGAATATAACATTTGTGATTGCTGAACAAACATGCTCTGTACAAAAATGTGTACATTTTATGGTAAAACTGATGATTCATGTATTTTCTTAGAAGGGCGCAGTTATCACTGAGTTGGTTATTATATAAATTTGTATGCAATGTGACACTTATTATAAATAATTGTATTTTATTAGGCAGGAGTGAATCAAACATAATGTGTATTTTAGTACAACCACATTTGGCCAGTTTTGGAGCAGTGCCATTCTTTGTAGGATGCTAGTAAAATCTGGATGTGGCCAATATTCAGGGTATGTCCTGTTTTTCCAGGACATTTCCTGTTTTTGGGATAACAATTTGTGAAAACATCTTGACTGATCACTTACATTTTGGGTCAGAGGGGAAACATGCAAATATTCAGGGTGTTTTCCATTGGAGGCTTGAACCTCACCCCAAACAAGTCCATGGACCAGACATCGGGTCCAGCATCTACGCCTTCTTTTCAGAGCCTCATTACTTTCTAATATCTTAGATCCACACAAAAGGGATGAGTCATATGAAAGATGAACACCTTTTCTTTCTAAGCAAGTTGTTATTTTCGGAATATTTTTAGCTCATAATTGAAGATTGTGCGTCAAATAAAATGTTTTATCCTTATTTTAATGACCATGATGAACCTCTGGGAGACCAGTCAGCCTACTGTTCAATAAAAAGAGATGTTCAGCATATTATGCTCTGGATTTCAAAGAGATCCAGATTAACCAAAGATGCGTTTGTCTAGTAAATGTAAATCAAGTTGTAATCCATATACAAGACTCATCAAACCACCATGTGTAAACAGGGTCTAATTCTGTCTTCTCAGACATTTATAGTTATTTGTGGCAAGGCATGGCACTTTCACACAAAGTGCTTTACATATTGTAGGGTTAGACCAGAGAAATCACCAAACTCTGCAGGAATCCGGCCCTCCAGGACTGGAGTTTGACAGCCCTGACTACAGCAAGCGATGATGGACCAAGGCCAAAAAGGTAGTGATGGATGCTAACCACCCCAACAAAGGACTTTTCTCTTTGCTGCCGCAGTTAGGAGTCATATGAAAGTTGAAGCCTTCTCTATCTACTGAACATGTTAATTTCTAATGAAAGAGTCTGCTTCAAATAAACTATGTTCCAATACAAAAGCAGGATGGAATATATTGATGCCCTTGAACTTTGGTTTTGGAGACCTTTGAGAGAATCTTGGACAAATAAATGCATCCTGGACCAAATTAAAGTTAATCTTTCACTAGAAGCCCAGAAAGCCAAACTAAAGTTCTCTTATTTTGGACTTTTATTATTTATGAGAAGAACCATTTCACTTGAAAAGACAGTTATGCTGGAACAGTTGATGGTAAAAGAGGAATAGTGCCAGTTTCAAGATGGATGGATACAATCAGAGGAATCATGAGTGAGCCATGAAGAAACCTGAAGACTCAAAAACAAGACAGGATGTTTTGGAGGAACAGTATCCACCAGAATCAACAACACTTAACAATTAAAGTACATTAAATAGTAAATCAATGAGGAGGCAATGGGAACTTATCAGTTGTGGAGACTCTTTAAGACTTGTTGAAATATTTGTATTCTCTTGATCTAACAGCAGGTTAGAACACAATGTTCTCAATCTGGACATTCTCACCATCTGAGAAAATAACAGTCATAATGAACCCTGCAGGAGACACTGATACACTCACGTCTGCTGAGAAACAAACACTGAAGAAAAGGAAAGCAACAGCAGGCACTTTTCATGTGGTTTTTTGTAGATGGGTGTTTATCTCAGACAAGGCTGCGGAAGCCATGGGGCCACATGCGTCACACAGCTGTTCCAGGCAAGAGATGTGAACTGAAGTATGCAACACATACAAATAATCTGATCATTTGAAAAGTGTTTTAGTCCATCTTATACTCATTTCAACCCATATATGGCGGTGCTTGAAAGTTTATGAACCCTTTAGAATTTTGTATATTTCTGCATAAATATGACCTAAAACATCATCAGATTTTTACACAAGTCCTAAAAGTAAATAAAGAGAACCCAGTTAAAGAAATGAGACTAAAATATTATACTTGCTAATTTATTAATTGAGGAAAATGATCCAATATGACATATTTGTGGGTGGCAAAAATACAATTGGTTGTGTTTTCAATCAATGTGATGCCAATCGGGTGGTTATGCGCATGGGGCACCCACATGCCTAGTGCAGGTGCTGCCTATCAAGCTGGAAAAGGTTGCAAAATCATCTTAAAAGAGTTTGGTTTGCACTCAACCAATCCACAGTCAGACAGATTTTGTACAAATGGAGGAAGTTCAAGACCATTGTTACCCTCCTCAGGAGTGGTTGAACAACAAAGATCACTCATAATGTTAATGTTAATAAGTCCACCATCAGGACAACACTGAACAACAGTGGTGTGCATGGCAGGGTTGCAAGAAGAAAGCCACTGCTGTACAAAATGAACATGGCTGCTCTTCTACAGTTTGCTAAAGATCATGTAGACAAGCCGGAAGGCTATTGGAAGTATGTTTTCTAGACGGATGAGACCAAAATAGAACTTTTTGTTTAAATGAAAAGTGTTATGTTTAGAGAAAGGAAAACACTGTATTCCAGCATAAGAACCTTATCTCATCTGTGAAACATGGTGGTAGTATCAGGTTTTGCTGCATCTGGGCCAGGACGGCTTGTCATCATTGATGGAACAATGAATTGTGAATTATATCAGGAATTCTAAAGAAAATGTTGGGACATCTATCCATGAACTGAATCTCAAGAGAAGGTGGGTCATGCAGCAAGACAATGACCCTAAACACACAAGTCGTTCTACCAAATAATGTTTAAAGAACAGTTACCGGAAACGTTTAGCAGCAGTTATTGCTGCAAAGGGGGGTCACACCAGATACTGAAAGCAAAGGTTCACATACTTTTGTCTCTCACAAATATGTCATATTGGATCATTTTCCTCAATAAATAAATGAGCAAGTATAATGTTTGTGTCTCACAATATTTGAACTGGATTCTCTTTGTCTACTTTTAGGACCTGCGTGAAAATTTGATGATGTCTTTAAAAAATTCGAAAGGGTTCAAAAACGTTAAAAGGACCACTGTATACAGTCATACACCAAAAGGTCATTTTGTTCATAATTGAATTCTAAAAGGTAACACTGCCATATATTTTATATTCATTACATTTAAAGTAACATTTTTCAAGTGTTTTAGAGTTGATCAGTATGACTAATGGCTCAAACAGTATAAATAGTGTGTATCTCTCAGAGCTACAACTACTACACTCCTAATATCAACACTCCTGAACCAGAGACATCATCAGAAGTGTCTTACCTGGCCTAAAGAGAACAAGAACTGGACTGTTGCTCAGTGGTCCAGAGGAAAGCCAGTTTTGTATTTCATTTGTAAATCAAGCTGATAGAGTCTGGAGGAAGAGTGTAGAGACACAGAACACAAGACGTTTGAAGTTTGTTTGAAGTTTATGCAATTTGTGATGGTTTGGGGTGTCATTCAACATAGCCGAGATTTTAGAGCACTTCATGCTTCCATCTGCTGACAAGCTTTATGGAGATGCCCATTTCCCTTTCCAGCAGCTGCATGCAGTACCAAAACTACTACTGACCATCATATTACTGTGCTACATTGGTCAGTCTACTCTGAAACTGAACCCCATATAGAGTCTATGAGGTATGAAGAGGAGGATGAGAAACACCCAACTCATCAATATGGAAAAGCTGAAGGCCACTATCAAAGGAACCACGGCCTCAGTGACATCTCAACAGAGCTACAATGTCAGGCCACACTAATGCAGTAATTCATGCTAAAGGAGCCCCAACCAAATATAGAGTGTATACATGAACATACTTGTCAGAAATTGGATGTTTATGTATTGTACATCCTTTTCTGTTTGATCTTATGAAATGTTTTGTTTTGAGATATAAGTATAACAACAAAAACTTGAAATATGTCACTTTACATGTAATGAATATAAAATATATGACAGTTTACCTTTCTGAATTAAATTATGAGCACAAATGAATTTTTTCACAATAATCAAATTATTTGGTGTATGGCTGTACAAAGTCACACATATCTAGGCCATAGGTCTAAACATCTTTCATGAATAACTTGTTAATTTTCTTTATTCATGATCAATTTTGGGTAAAATACTAGCATGTTTAATCATTTGGTAATGTAACCCCCCTTTCCCCACAAAAACTTGCTATCATTCAACCTCCACCAAGCAGCAGCGCTCGCCGTTTGCAGGGTTGCCCGGTTCGTGGTTTTCACGCCAAATTGGACATGTTTGAAAATCCAGTCACGGGTGAAAATTCAAGCGTAATAAAAAAATGACCCTTTATAAACAAAATACTAAGTCGTACACTCATAGTTGTTTTGCCATTTGCTTCAAATGTGTGACAGACATATTTTGGGCTAGTTTAAGCTTCTGAAAGGCAGGTTTTAGACTGACTTTGGACTGGATATTTTTTGCTGGACCTGGCAACCCTGACCGTTTGCTTGCTTGTGCAAGCAGCTGCTGGGGGAGTGGGTGTCGCACCAAAAAGTGGACAAAAACATTTTTTTCATTGTAGGTCGACAACACCGCCTTGTAAAAAGCAGAAAAATCAAAATGAGGTAAATGTAAATGTATTGTTAGCTGATGATTGAATAACTATGCCGCTGTGTATCAGACACACTATGAATAACCGTTCAGGTATTTTAGCTAGCTCCGTTAGCTAGCTCCGCATTTCTTAATTGTTTAAGGTGTAGAGTAAATACAAAGAAAGTTAAATAAATACATAGTAAAAGCATTACAATGTATTTCTAATACGGTTAACCCAAAATTTCCTGAATCCTTTTAGAAAAGTAAATGATTTAATAAATAAATAAATAGGCAGACAGCTCAACCCCCCCAATGCTGGACCCAAAGTTACGCTCTTGCTCATTTTATTCCATATGTATAATTGTATGCTAATGTTATTGCCGCACACTCCATGTATTTATTGTAAGAGTAAATAAGCAAACAATCTTCTACAGAACAAACTTTTGAACATCATACAGTACCTGCCAACATTAGGCTCTCGTACGGCTCGTAAACATACATAACCTGAAGGAAGAGATGGTGAAGTTTACTTTCATTTGAAAGTGAAACAACACCCATGAGCACAACTCCATGGACCAGACAGAAGGTTTAGCATCTCCTCCTTACATTCAGAGCTTCATTATTGTCTTCTTTTCTAAGATCCATGTTAAATGAGGAGTCACATGAAAGCTGAAACCCTCTTCTTTCTTCAGTTACAAAAAGTGTTGATTTTTGTTTACTGATGTTTGAGCTCCTAAATAAATAGAACTGAGCTCTCAGTGTCTGTCCTGCTGAAGGTGCCCTCTTGTATCACAAATCTGAGTTGTAAGATGAACCTACATCACGTCCATTAAGTGGGCACCCTAAAAAAATTTAGAAGCTCTACCAAATTTCTCCAAAATAGTGATATTTCATTTAAAACCCCTTTTATTTTCTTAAGTTTTTGAGTTTATGTTTTGGTTTCTCTGTTCTGACTTGTCTTCTTCTTGCTTCTGCTTTTTTGCTGACAGACTGCCTTTATCTGTTTGTTCCTTATCATTATCATCTGATTCTCTCAGATCATGGTTCATGGCTGTATATACTTGCTGTATTTGAAATTTTATGTAGGTGTTTTTTTTACATCTGACCGAGTCTAATTTAACTGAAAGATGTATTTTTGTCCTTCTGCATGAAGTGAAACTGCCATGATAAAAAGTGTTTATTTATATTCATTTCTATCTCACAGAGATGGGCCATTTCCTTCCTCCCAGAGTGGTCTCATGGTCACAAGCAGATATGAAGGCCTTCAGCTGCTCAGACAGATTCTGACTCACTTATTTCCACCCAGTCTGTGTATTGTCTGGGGTTTTTTATTTTTTTCCTGAGGTACTTACACAAAAAAAGAACATAGAAGATGTTTTATTAGAATTTAACCCCTTAAAGTCGCAAAAAGAACTGTTATAGACTTCAGTTCCTCATTCCATCATTGAGTGCATATTATTTTGACACTTAATGAACAAATTCATACTAATAACTGAAGAATCAGATTACATAATAGATACTGAATAATTAGTGGATACTGAATCATTCCGAGTAGATATTGAATAATGCATAGTGGATACAGAATCATTCATAGTGGATATATAATAATGAATAATAGACACTGAATAAATCAAAGTGGATACTGAATAATTCATAGTGGATGCTGAATAATTCATAGTGGATATATAATAATGAATAATAGACACTGAATAAATCAAAGTGGATACTGAATAATTCATAGTAGATGCTGAATAATTCATAGTGGATATATAATAATGAATAATAGATACTGAAAAAATCAAAGTGGATACTGAATAATTCATAGTGGATATATAATAATGAATAATAAATACTGAATAAATCAAAGTGGATATTAAATAATTCTCAATGGATATATAATAATGAATAATAGATACTGAATAAATCAAAGTGGATACTGAATAATTCATAGTGGATGCTGAATAATTCATAGTGGATATATAATAATGAATAATAGATACTGAAAAAATCAAAGTGGATACTGAATAATTCATAGTGGATATATAATAATGAATAATAAATACTGAATAAATCAAAGTGGATATTAAATAATTCACAGTGGATATATAATAATGAATAATAGATACTGAATAAATCAAAGTGGATACTGAATAATTCTCAATGGATATATAATAATGAATAATAGATACTGAATAAATCAAAGTGGATACTGAATAATTCATAGTGGATGCTGAATAATTCATAGTGGATATATAATAATGAATAATAGACACTGAATAAATCAAAGTGGATACTGAATAATTCATAGTTGATGCTGAATAATTAATAGTGGATATATAATAATGAATAATAGATACTGAATAAATCAAAGTGGATATTAAATAATTCACAGTGGATATATAATAATGAATAATAGATACTGAATAAATCAAAGTGGATACTGAATAATTCATAGTGGATGCTGAATAATTCATAGTGGATATATAATAATGAATAATAGACACTGAATAAATCAAAGTGGATACTGAATAATTCATAG
>BRDA01008162.1:17466-28326 GCA_036984385.1 Crenuchus spilurus | reverse complement strand
TAAATGATAAAAAAAATCATACATTGTGATTTACAGATTTTTTTCTTTTAGATTATGTCTCTCACAGTGGACATGAACCTAAGATGAACATTTCAGACCCCTCCATGATTTCTAAGTGGGAGAAATTGCAGGGTGTTCAAATACTTATTTTCCTCACTGTATAAGTAATTATTTTTCGAGTTGTATTGACTCCCCTCACCTGAGCCTTGTTTTCTTTCTTTAAAATTTTTTTTTTCCTTCAAATAGATGCCAAAATCTTCTCAGGCCCACCCTATAGTGAACAAGATTTCTCTTTACATGTAAGTTTTTTGGGTTTTTTTTGTTGTTTTTTTTAGGATGTTTTTGTTTTTATTGTCAGTTTTTTAGGGGTTTCTTTTGAACAGGCAATCGTTTTTAAAGCTGCTGTTTTTTTTTTGCCCAATAGATGCGTCATTTCTATGTCGATCACTGTATGGACACTTTCTCCACGATGGGTCAGATGCTGGGAGAACACTTTAACTTTCATAAAAGGCATCACAAAGTATGTGTTTGTGTGTAAATGATTGTGTTATTGCAGTATGTAGTTTCTATTATTATTGGTCATATTTCTGATGTATTTTCTTTATCTTTCAGAATTGCATCAACACAGGCAGGATCAGGAGCTTTTTGAGCAGCTTAAATCATGAAAAGTAAGCAAAACTTGCCTTTTTGTTAGATCCATGTACTGGTAAAGTCCTGGTGATACAATAGGTAAGATACAGGAGTTATGATGCAGTCTATTGCAATGAAATGCCATACTTCAAGCATTGTGATCTGATTTAAATGTAATACAATTCAGCCAGTTCAGACCTCTTCCAGATCTTAATGAAGTTCTCACATTATGACCGCTAGTGGATGTGGCTTAGGATACAGTATGACTTAAACACAGCTCCAGCTCTATACAAAAGAAGCAACATTTGGACTCCAGACTTATTTTGACATCTGACGCAAGTGATAAAACTAATTTATTTGCATTTTGAATGATTGCAGGTGTGAGGCCAATTCCTCTGGGCACATTCAGCGCTATCACGACCTTCTACACGATGTTGTCAGTGATGTTCCATTGTCTCTAATGGCTGAGCTCCTTGATGAGGAGTTAGCTCTGCAGAAAGAGTTGGAGCTGTTCCAGCCTGCAACCACAGGTGGTGCTCTAGGCTGCACTTTACTACAGGAGTACAAAGGGCAGAGAGACCTGTGCCTGATCTATCCCCGAGGAGAAACACTCGGCTCTCTAAGTATCCTTCACTCTGTGAGGCTGTCTGATTTTAGAAATCAGACATACCAAATATTTAAAGAATTTACTTAATGAAGTAATTGTGAAGTATTTATTTAAGTATAGATACCTGACCATATACTGACCATGTAGGTGCATTTTTGCACCTGTATGGTCGAGTGTATATACAAGGTATGTGTACCTAATGAAGTGACCAGTGAGTGTAAAGTGAGGTGCGTATTTGCTTTAGCATAGAAATAAGATAATTAGCTAATTAATTATTGGTCAGCAATATTAAAGCAGGCAGCATGTTGTTCATTTCCTGCACAGACATTTTAAAGTGCTGAGGATAAAACAACACAGTAAAATTAAAGATACAAATGAAAGCAAATTTAAAAAATCCCAGAATAAGTACAAAGCACCTTCAGGTGGTTTAAACATTACCCCCAAACTCCTTGATAATGGGAAGTTTTTATTCTGGAGCCTTATCTCTCGTCCACCTTCACTTCCTACTACTTAACTGTATTACTTCAGACTTCCACCGGGTGGAGCAGGAGTTCAGTGAGGGGAAGCCTCCCAGAATGAACATGGACATGGAACCTATGGAGTTTAAGCTGAGTGGAACAGTTAGACAGATCAGCTTGGCTGAAGTCGATAATGAAGGTAAGACTATACATCACCATTAATACCTCACCTGTGGAGTTTTAATTAAAATCTTAACAGATCGTTCAGTTACTCCTGGAACAGCTTTGCGGAACAAAGTTGAATTACTGTTTCCAAAATGTTCCCCACTCCATACATAGAAACACAGCTGAATAAACAACCTGCTGTGAATTAATGGTTTTTGTGATGCCATAAAAAGCAACACACATTGTAAGTGTATATTTTATAAACGTTGCACGTTTTCCAGTTTTTAATTGTCACATGACTTTTGGCCTAATTATGTTTGAGCGATTTACTCCTGTAGTTAAAGTCTGGCTACTTTAATTAACTCCAGATTAATAATAATAATAATATTAAAAAATAGATCTGAATAGTTTTGAGAAGCAGGAATGTAGTGTTTTAAATCAGGGGTGTCCAAATCCAGTCCTGGAGGGCCGGATTCCTGCAGAGTTTGGTGATTTCTCTGCTCTGACACTGCAATTAAACATGTTCATTACCTGCTGAGCTGAATCAGGTGTGTTTGATCAGGAAGATCATCAAACTGCAGGAATCCGACCCTCCAGGACTGGATTTGGACACCCCTGTTTTAAATAATCTTTCACATTGAGTCATACTTGGTGGTGGGTAATCCAGGTCCAGAAAGTAAAAATCCAACCCAGGATTTTGTTTCAACTGCATTGTTGGTTCTGCTGCAGATGTACTGCAGCAGAGCCACAAATGAAGTAGGAGCAAAATCCTGGGTTGGATTTTTTACTTCTTGGGCCTGGATTACCCACCTCCATATGTCCAACAACAACAATGTAACATCTTGAGAAAGATGAGTGGTTTTACTTATAGAGAAGAGAGTTTTACTTATTTCCTTAGTTACACCCCAAAGCTCTTTTACATTTGGGACAGACCACCAGTGCTCAGCATCCACCTGCAGCCAGTCCATCTTTTTTCTGACCTTAGAGAATCAGGACTTTTTTGCTTCTCATCAGAAAGATGGTGCTGGTTATACAGTACAGTGTCCCAGTCACTGCACTGGGGGCTTGGGATCCACACAGAACACAGGAATAGTGTCTCCTGTTGTCCACTAACACCACTTCCAGCACACATGAGGTCCCCCATCCAAGCACTAACCAGACCCAGACCTGCTTAGCTTCAGTGGATTTTATTGATATGTTGTGCAGATGCTAGGTCTGTTTTTCTAAAGTCTAATGAGTGATATTGAGAATGAGTGTCCTGTTGTGTTAATTAGAAATTTGAATCATGATGCAATCTGATGTTTATTCTTTTAGCCAATAATGATTTTTTAGTACCTCAAAATATGGTCAGGTATGAACCTGGTGATCTGATATGTACCGTGATGTTTGTTTTATTTGGATCCCAATTACAAGGTTACGATTGAGTATATTGCAATACTGAATGAGAGGAAATATATCACAATTATTTCTACATCTAGTTTTGTGTTTAGTTTATTTAGGTGTACGTTCAGACCATCTGTGTGGTTCATGGGATATACAAAATTGTCGGCGCCCACGACCATTGGAGGTGATCCAGCTGAAGGAGCGCTGCACCAGCCTCAACGTCAGGTGTGTTTGAGTGATTCTCTTTCTTTAGGTGTATTTGTGTGTGTACATGCCAACATGTCCTAACTATCTGCCTGAGCCCTCCCTACTATTAATTTATTTATACAGTGGAACCTCCGTTATCGTACAATTAGTTTATTGTGCAAATAAGTTATAATTAATTCTTCATGTCTGTTTCTCATTGTTTCTCGTTGATAATGCTCAAAACGAACTAAAACACATCACACTAAAGCGACAGCTCTTTGGGTGTGGAAACAAATGGCGGCAGAGAACGCGTGTAGAGAAAAAACGCTGCCAGCTGGGGCCACACCGGCACTCTCTAAAACAGAGCGTAAACCCATCCATTTCATTTGTCTTTTGTATTTATTTCTCATTGTGTTCTGAAAGTAAAACTATAGTTATTCTACATAAAATGTAGTTTTTACACTGTAGCCATTTCTCTGTGGAGCACTTATTAACCACAGTCTTCAGTTATTGGTCAGTAAATGACTGATTCCAGCTTTATTTAGACGGGATTAGATTGTGATTTGCCAACTTCTTACTGAGGTTTTAAACTCTTGCGTAAATAGAAGTTATCAATTATGGACATGAAGATATAACTGCTGCACCATTTAAGGTGGAATTACGGTTCTCTTGTGCTCTCGCGCTCGTTCTTTATCTCGCTCTCTCTCTGTCTGTCTTTTAGATTTTTTTTTATCTGCCTTTGATTTATAATTTGTATAATCATATAACTGATTTAATAACCTGTATGTTGTGTAGTTCTGAGAGTGATCTGGTATATGTTCTCATATTCAGGCCCTTAGTATTACCTGGGTTGAATATGTAATCAGTGCTGTACACCCTAAAAGCTTTTTCCACTAGATGCTAGAATTCAGTCCCCTATGCTGTCCATTTGTTTGTGTAAAAATGCATCACCAGAACTTAATCCACTCATCCAGATCATAGTTAAGGCCTTACATATGTGGGAGATGCTACATTTAGTCTCTTGACATGTTTGGATGATTGACTGCATCTGGGTTAAGTGGAAAATTGTTTAAATATGATTTTTGTCTGAACCATTCCTAATTTTTACACGTTTACCTCATAAATGACTGCTTTATTTTATGTTTGTAGTCCTCATGTGCCTGGAGAGCTGCTCGTTGCCAGTGAGAACGGATCAGCCTATCTGTGGACTGTTGGAAAACAGTAAGTGTGTGTGTACAAGTACGTTATGTGCTGTACTGATACCTTATATCAGTGTGTTGGCACTGTGAGTGCTTTAGAAATGCAGTGTTTGTTCATTCTTGGTTTGTAGTGTGAGCTCATGTCCTTAAAGATGTTCACTTTTTATGTTCCTGCATAATTCATCATTCCTGCATCATTAAGATGTAGTCAAACTCGTAGTGATGTGAATATGAAATGCTCTGTTCTAGCAAAACTGAGCCAAAACTGTACACAATGTTGGTGTAAGGAAACATAGGAGATGAAGCTGAAGCTTCTAAAAGCTGATTCGCTGAATACACTGTATGTTTGAGACGTTGTTTCACAATCATTTTGTGATGTTAAATATGTTTTTAAAATCCATTTATGTGGAGGAATACATGCAAGGTGTTGTAAGGCAAAATACTCCCTGAGGAATGCACATTTGTTCAGTTTATCACTATTTTACCAGCAACATTTGACGTGTAATAAAAAAATGATGTTTGTTTTGGATAGTAAATATAATGGATAGTAATTGTGTTGGACATGGTGATGTCTGGCAGAGGTGGGGGACTCGAGTCTCATGACGCAATTTTGAGGACTCGAGACTTGCTTGACTAACGCTGGTGAACGACTCGACTTGAATTTGACTTGGTCTTTATGACTTGAGACTTGACTTAGACTTGAGACAGATGACTCGAAAAGACTTGATTTTTTATTTAAATATTTGCAATTTAAAAACAAAGTTAGATTACGGTAGAATATTTTATTTTGAAGCAGGATCGGCTTACTTTACAGTGCAGGCAGAACGCTAAACAGCAGCAATAACTAGCCGTTGTAGAACATAGAGTGAGGAGGAGAATTTTCGTCTGATGAACATGTGCTTAGCTTAGCTTAAAAACGCACAAAATACTGAAACGTGCAGCTTATTTTCTGAGATAATGAGAGAGAAAGGATATAACAGGATGACAGAGCAACCTAAACTAATGAAACGGCGCTATATAAAAGTAAACACGTCAGATGCATGTCCTTCTGTAACCCAATCGGTGTTGAGTGTAGGAAGACGCACACCACGTAAGTGATGACGACAGTACGTTGGTGTGTCATAATAAAAGTCCTTGGAGCGCTCGGAAAAAATGCAGTGTGAAAACAAACCTAACTGGACTAAATCTATACAAAATAACAAACACGCAAAATGTATACAAAAAAAACACGTGTGGTTTTTGTATGCCTCATGGTATTGTTATTTTGTTCTGTTCATATCTACCCTGTCTAACAACCTTGATATCTAGCACATGTAAAGATAAGATTGCTTACATTTGAAAGTTATGCTAAAGTTAAATATTTAATGTTGTGGCAGAGATGTTTGCTAGTGTGGATATGAACCGGACAAAATAGCATGAATAGTATGTGGCATCCTAAAAACATTATGTGACTGTTTTCATGGTTTGATTTCAGACATTGTTTTTATAGGTAACAGGTTTACATTTCAGGCAATATGTTTTTATTTATTTTTATATACTTATTTTTATTTTATATACTATTCAGTTGATGATAAAATACTTTTTTGTGCTCAGAAATGTTCATTAAGAAGCACCTTTGAGAGATGCATTAATAGGTTATGGAGAAATGGTGTGACCCTCTTGATGCGGGAAGTAAGCCATTAAGTAAGTTATGTAATTGTATGTTTGAGGTATATTTGATGTTTAATAATTTTAGTTTATGTTGAAATAAAACTCATGTTTGTATACGACCGTCTATATTGATTTAAATGTGGAAACTGGGGCAGATCAGACCATATTTGTATGACTTGACTTGTGATTTGCTTGACTCATAGCAGGGACTCGACTTGACTTACTTGTTTCTCACCACAGTGACTTGGGACTTGCTTGAGACTTGAAGGCAATGACTTGTGACTTGCACATGAGGGACTTACCATTATAAAGAAATCAAAATCTGTAATCATCTCTACAATACATCATTTCACTTCATCCAGTTTTGTAAACTAGCTAAAATACTATGTAAACAAATAGAAAATAAAATAAATATATTGGTAGATAGATCAGCATAACATGTATATCATTCCGACAGCTCATTTGGAACCATTTGAGGAAAGGAAATGGTTGGTTCTACTGATCTATGGATCAGATTAAAAATAGATGGAAGATACAGAACAAAATGTAGACTGAAACGCTAGCAACCACATGGCGGGACTCTCATCTTGACTATAAGTGCTTCTTACACTTGGGTTTTCTTTTTAATTTCTTTAACGCATTTAAATGGATATACAGGTATTGTTGACTATTGGGTTATTCCAGAAATTAGTTAGCTGGAAAGCTTAAGCCCAGTGCTGAGAGTTGATGTTGTTGTTTTATAATGCTTGAGATATTGCTGTACAGAAGTGATGTAGTGTAATGGAGTAGTTTTATGCGTTTGACTTTGTTCTAGGCTGCTAAAGTTTCGGCATGAAGACTCAAACCTGTACTTCAACGCCAAGTCCCCATGGCGATGGTGTGAATTCTCTGCTCACCCTAGAGTGATGGTTTATGCTGACAGGACGGGGGCAGAGCTCACAGACAGCAGGGTATGGCACGACAACACAGTCCTCCTTACTATGGACAATTTGGTCAAATAATAAAGGCTAAGCACCAGCTAATATCAAAGTAGAAAACATGCAAAAGTCACTACATCGCCCCACTAGCTGTTCTGAATCGGTCACATACAGTCATACATCAAAATATATGATATTGTGAAAAGCAAATGGGCGTTGTCAGAAAGCTAAATCATAATGTGTATTTGTTACATATAAATTGTTTTTTATGTAGATTGGCAAGGCTAAAACAGAAATCAGCAAAGTACAATAATAAAAACAGCATGTACACACACAGTTTCCCATCTAGCACGAAGGAAATACCCCCCAGTCCATGGCTTCATCAAAAAGATTCACAGAACAACAGCTTAGTAAACACATTCTTACATGAAGTCTTCAACCTTTAAATCAAATTAATCAACACCGCTTGTCCAGTAAACAGTCACTATGTTGGAGATCTCACTCAGGAAGTCTACTAGCTGTGATGTAGCATCATGTTTTAGTCGTGCACAGCTCACTCAACCTGGAAAATAGTGCAATAATTCCGATAATAGTGCAATAGTGCAAAAGTTTAATGTACTTCCCCCCCACACACACACACACACGCACAAGTTGAATATTTAACTTTGCATTGCTGCAGGAATCCAAAAAAGCCAAATAACATTATTTTCAGACCTGGTTAACTTTAATTTAAAAAAATTACACAGCATTTTACAGGATTTTGTCAATTTCACAGGAAAATTATGTATTTTTTATGTAATTATGGCATTTGGTAAACACAGAATAAACAGGTTATGTTTATTTTGTGTTGATATGATTATCTTTGTTGAGTGTTGTGTGTTGTTTAGTGATACCTGTAGTATATGTACATAGTTTAAGTATAGTATATACATTGCTCTAAAAGTTAGATATTTGGCTTTTTGGAAACATGCAGTAGTGATTTAGTCTCAATTTATTGAAACAAAAGCTGACAACAATGGTTTGTAAACCAACAAAAAATGTCAATGTCTCAATAACGTGTCCTGTGCCTTTGAGCATCAATTACAGCTTAACAACGATATCTCATGCTGTTCACAAATCGACCAGCGTAAATGCTCGCTGGCTCATGCAAAACAATGATGTCTGTGCCTGGTTGTGTGGTCAGGTACCCTTGCAGGTCGTCTAGCACGCAGACCACACTGATGTAAATGGTTTTGAATGGTCTGACATAACACTTGGGTGCCTCTCACCTCCCTTAAATGTGCTCTCTGAGAACATCCTATTTAAAGCCTCATAGTCGTGAGGTACTGTTTGTTGAATTGTTAGGTGTCGTCTTAGTGTCATGACATCAGAATGTGAACAGCATGAGGAGGACTGTTTAAATAACAATTTTAATTGAAGCGGGAAATGTATTGGTTGATTCATGGATCAAAGCAAAAAGTACAGAAACATTTGGACATGTGCGTTCAAAAGTTTAGAGGAGGTCACATCACTCATGTAAAGGATAGAGCACATTTTAGGTTCATCCTGAAATTCCACCTGAAATCCAATTATCCTTAACTTTGTGAATCGTGTAATAATCTATAGCTCTCGTCCTGTGATGATTCACTGTTGAACACCACTACAGTTAAAAAGATCACAAATATATTTGCAAGATCCATAACTAATTCATGGAGCTGACTGCCGGGATGAATGGATTTGCTGCTCTTGCGCTTGGCTTGTGACTTGACCGAGGGTCCTTTTCCTCCAGAGCAGTGACTGTTTTTACACGCTGTTCCGAATTGGGAAGACAGCCAACTGTCGGAGTGGAGAGAGGGTGATTATGTCTAAGTATCTGGGCCAGAGCCACGCTCACCACCACCTCATCACCACACAGGTAACAACTGCAGTTCTAATGACACTAACACGCCTGTTTGACATGTCTGTTTCTGAATGTGCAAAATATATTATTTTAATTTTATTGTTAGAGCTGAAAGAAAATATCAGTACACTTCAGTATCAGAATCATATATAGTCTTGTGTTACTGTATCAATTCTCAAAAACAGAATGGAATCGGCGCTCCCGCCAGTGGGATATAACCAAAACTTTGAAGAAGAAAAAATACACTTGTATAACTCAGCATGATTTTATCCTAGAAACAAAACTAAGCATACCCTGGCAAATTTAAAGGGTCTACTATATTAGGGGTGTGCGTCTGTCCAATAAATGATGATCCGATATGTATCCCGATTCATGCGGTACAATACGATTCAGAAACTATATATTTTAAATTGGACCGATTCGGTTCTATTCCATTCAATAGGATTTTGATACAATTCAGTTTGGTATAATAGGTTGTTTAAAATAGATAACTTATCAGTGTAAAATTAATACTAAAAATGTGTTTTTCTTGCATTCAGATAGATTTATGAAATACTAGAGAACTAGTAAAGCTGTATTTGACATGTGAATTCAGAAACGGTGAAATACTGTCACGTTGGGATGTGGTACCAGGGCTCTAATGTTTTAAACAAGTCCCCAAAGCCCTCATTCTCCACCACACAGTATGGTCTTAAGTCTTTGACAATGAACCGGGTTAATGAAGCCGTTATTACTTTGGCTCTACCTGAGTTGTGGTCGAATTTTGGCTGGAAGAAGTCCTGGTTTTCTGTGTTTTTATCCTGCTGTGTCTTTGGGCTAACGATGCTAATGTCCTCATCGCCACTTTCACTATGTCATCTCATCAAATGGGTGGTGAGGTTTGTTGTAATATTGCAGCGCACATCAGCAACACCAAATCGATTGACAGCTATTTAATCAGGCCATCAGCCAGTTTTATACCGATTCAGGGGTCCATGTATATATATATATATTAGGGCTGGGACTTTAACGCGTTAATTTCGATTAATTAATTACAAAGGTTTTAACACGTTTAAAATTTTATTGCAATTAATCACTTTTTTTTAAAGTTTGGAGCCGGAACTTTTGTATTTGCGTGTTCTAGCACGCCTGTAAATCTGATGCACAAGCGACATCCGCAAACAACAACAATGATGGACAAGCGACTTCTGCAAACTGCAACAATGGACTACGAAGCCGCTTCTCTTGGTCCACTGAGGGACAACTTTAGCTTTAAAAAAACATTCTGATGGGACTTTAGAAAAGACTCCTGTTGTATGCAAGTTGTTTAAAAATGTATTTGCTTATCACCGAAGCTACTCAAGCCTAAAATACCATCTCAATGCCAAGCAAGCACAGCCGTTCCCACAGCTAATGTCAGCATCCCCAACAGCGGTAAAAAAAACATAAACGCTCCAGCCAGCCCACATTGGACCAGATGACAAGATTTTAAACTATCACAAGAGTCGCAGTAATGTGTAGTTATTTTATTTATTTTACATTTTTACAGTTCTGTACAAGAAATGGTGCTGTCATTATTGTCTAGTGTGCTGCTTACATTTATTTATTTTTTATTAGTTAAAGACTCAGGGGTTCCTGAAATACTTGAAATCTGAATAAATATTATAGCACTTTGCCAAATCTGTTGGTTTAATAACAATAAAAAATCAATGTCCTCAGAAAAGATTTCAGGGTAGTCTTACAAAAAAATTTCGATTTCAACAGGGAGTCACCTGGTTCTCTTCGCCGAAGCATCAGGTAACAACGT
>BRDA01008162.1:5420-17390 GCA_036984385.1 Crenuchus spilurus | reverse complement strand
ATATATAGCTTGAATCTAAATATATTTGTAGATAATTGTGAGCTTAATTAGTATAAACTGAAATTATCATATATGCATACTATTAAAATCAAAACAGATGTAATTTAGAATAGAGTTAAAATTTTTAAAATTAGAATCTAATAAAAATAGATATAAAAGTAGTGAAACATAACAGCTATATTATTGTTCATATATAAGTAAAAGTAAAGTTAAAATAGAAGGCAAACATAAGGCAAACTAAACTGTGTTGACTGCAGTTATTCAGTAAACAACAAAAATGTTCTTGAACTGTTCTTTGTCGTGATGCTAATTTATCAGTTTGCTCCGTTTCAGTTTTCTGCATATGTTCTGGACGAGCGGATGCCAAGTATTCCTGCACTGAAGTGGGATCACATGATGGAGTCTCCTCCGTGTTTTGCACAGGTTCTTCCACCATCAGGCTTTAGCAACACCTCCAAAATCCTGCTCGGGGCTCAGAAAGCACAGGAGACTGTACTGCTGCAGTATTCAGGTATATCAGCACATGCACAGTCATAGATGTGGGGCTGCAATAATTACCACTGCACCGGCTGTAAAATAGACACACAATACAGTCATATATTATGACCACTTCCTTGAATCTATAAACTAGTCCATCTGTTTCATTGTATACTTTGTGTGCTGTGCTGGTACTATAGCAGTTCTATCTCCAGTTTGACCAAGCACACCACACTGTACCAATAAGAGTCATTAGGCCAGGCATGTCGAAAGTCCGGCCCGAAAGTCCATTTGCCGCCTGTTATCGTTTTTGGAACGGCCCTTGAGGTATTTTGGAAATATTGATAAATAAATATATAAAACCGTTATTAAGCAGGTCATAAAAACGAGAAACACTGGTTGTTGCCATCATGTAAAACCAATCTAAAACACTCCACATCTCCTTTACCACCTATTGCAAAATGTTAACGACCTTACAACTACATAACTGTTCCTGAGCTTTTGTGTAGACATGGCGGCCCCAAAGAAACAAAAAAACGGCAGTGAATGCAGAAGATTTCAGTCTCGTTGGGTAATTTAATATTTTTTTTTCATAGAGTTCAGGGGGAAGTCTGTGTATTTAACAGAAAACAGTTGCTGTAATGAAGGACTATAATGTTAAGAGACATTATGAAGTGAAACCTCACTCTTTCAAGTCAGGCGCTGGTGTTGAACGACAACAGAAGGTAAAAAAAACTAGCAGCAGTTTGTCAAGTCAACGAAACCTGTTCTTTGTGCTAACCAAGCGCGAGAAAATGCTGTAGTGGTTACGAGATGACTTATAGCCCAGCACAGCAACTTCAGGGTTGCCAGGTTTGTAGTTTGCGTGCAAAATTGGGCTTTAAAAATGTGGTTTATTAAAAAAGATTTTCAGAGCTGGCGAAGTTTGTTTTTGGACTACTTTAAAAATGTACCATGACCACAAAAAAACATGTAGTACTGTCTTGGCCCGTGACTGCACATATTTTTCTCTTTCTGGCCCCCAACAAGAAACGTTTGGACACCCCTGCATAGGCATTAAACTCTTGTCACGGCATTCACCTGCCACTGTAACACAACTATAATTGTAATTCACTGGATATGCGCATCTGCTAAATGCTAAATGTTCTTCAAGATCTACAACCGATTATTAAAACTGAATTTGCCATCATTGAGATTAAGTGTTGGGCTGATGTTGAGCTTAACTTACTCTCTGTATGTGTATGTTTGTGTTGTAGGTGGAAGAGAGTATCCATGTCAGTCAGTTGGTCCACTTCAGAAGCTCTGTAGTCCATCTGAGAGCCTGAAGCTTCGACAGCTACCTCACAGAATGCACAAAGCAGAGGAAAGACTGGGAGTACCTGCTGCAGGTTAATGCTCTTTTTTTACTGAATGTTTCTGATGAACTTTTGAATTAACTTTGACTGCTGTACCAAATAAGACTGATAATGTGTGATGTCTGATGATTCTTTAGGCTTTAACAGAGGTAATTGTCTCCAGTATTATTATTAATCTCCAGTATTAATTTGATGATATTATTTAATAAGTACTTGGTAGTGGAATATACATATACAGTGGTAACCCTACTTACGAGTTTAATCCGTGCAGGAGCCGAGCTCGTTAGCTGGTTTGCTCGTTAGCTGGATGCATTTTCCCCATAAGAATACATGTAAAACTGATTAATCCGTGTCAGCCGGCCAATATACAGTATACTTTAATATGCTAAATAATGTGTTTATATGGGTTTTTAAAACATAAACGTGACGACGACGACGATGCTCGTGTAGGCTGGCCGCTAATGAGAGGGAGACCGACGGTACTCGTGTAGGCTGGCGGCTAAGGAGGACAGGAGGACGGGCATACGTGTATGGCATGGTTACACTTATCATATGAAAAGTAAAAGTAAAATGTATCTAACTTTCTTGTTCACTACCTTTTGCTACCTTAGCGTCACTTTTACTAGCACTTTCACTTTCGGTCAAAGGTATTGACTGACCTCTTCTATGACCGCAGCGCCCCTAGTGGTTTGGCATACCTGAAGAAATTTACGCTACTCGTTAGCTGGAATATTACTCGTTACCTGGAACAAAAATATTCCGAGATCTCGACTCGTTACCTGGAATACTCGTTAGTAGGGATGCTCGTAAGTAGGGTTACCACTGTATACAATAAAAGCAATACGGCAAGTTTGATGGCTTAGATTTGTTTTGAATGTTGATAGAGTCAGAATTTGTATTTTCTTGATGTGCAAGTCAATTACAACAAGTTGCCACGGTGACATGCTTCTTTACTCTGACCCAATGTCCCGAATTAACAGTTTAATTGGTAGAAACGGACCACATATTAAACAAATCCAAATGTGCTTTTTAGTGTTTTACAGTTCTCTAAAGCTAAAAGCTCTTTATTTTTATATGTTCTAATGTTAAACTAGTGTTGATTTAAAGGGAGCTGTTACAGTTTTATCCTGGTACATCATCACACTACAAATATCAACTTTATGGTAAAGGAATATCAATCACATATATTGAATATCAGCTCTTAAAAGGGAACATTTGTTCTACCCTTAATTGTAATTTAGCATCTTGACTGCTTCAGCTGATTTATTATTAGGTTCTACGACTATGACCAAGGAGCGCTCCAAGTCTGCCAGTTGATTTCAGAATATCTTGGAACAGTTAACAAGCCAGATGGACCAGTGCGAATGGACCAGAAACCAGTCTGCAGGCTTTCCAAGAATCTCAGTGTTGGCTAGTGCACACTGTGGACAAACCCCTAAGCTTGAACTGGTTGTTGTAATCTTGCATTTTGCTTTGCAAATTGCTGTCAGAAGTTATAATACACTGTCCAAATGTTTGTGGACACTCCTAATGAATGCATTCATCTATTTTAAGCTGCACCAATTGCTGCCACAGATGTACAAATGCACACACAGCTTGTCTAGTCCCTGTAATGAAGTACTGCCAATAGAATATATCTCTTGAGGGGATGAGGTGTGTTGATCATCCAACATCCAGACCTCACTAATACTATTGTGGCTGAATGCCATCAAATCCTGACAGCAGTGCTGTAGAATCTAGTAGAAAGCCTTCCCTGGACAGTAGAGACGGTCCCAGAAAAGCAGGATCAATTCTTTGATTTTATAAGAAACAATGTATGTCACAGTACTTTTGTCCGTATATCTTTATCACGTAGTCTGGACCCACTTTGAGGTGGTAGTTGTTTGAATTTTGTGTTTATTTCCATTTTTCTTATGGTGATGAAGTCCAAAATTTAGTTTTTAGATCTGTAAAAAGGTTTTTTGTTGTTGTTGTTGTTGTTGTTTTTCAGGCCTTGCAGCGACTCAGAACGATGACTTCCTGTCCGTGTTCCAGTTCACAGAAGCTGGAGACCTGTTCTGCCAGATGCTGAAGTTACATGTTTCAGATCCATCAGAGCCACCTCGTTACATAGGTTCAGTAGAGCCACCATTCAACCTGAACTTTACACGTCCGGCACAGGAGTCGGGAGAGAGAGAACCGACGGGGGAAACTCAAGAAGGTAGAGAGCAAGAAATGCCTGCTTTGTTTAAAGACGGACACTCTTCTGACAGCGATTTTGAAAGACGGCAACAGCGACAGATGCTAAGCCAATTGGAAGTGGTTGTGAATAATGAGCATGATCATTCTCACGCTTCAAACGAAGAAAAAGAAAGGATTAGTCGTGAAGCTGCTTCTGTTGCCGAGTCATTCCTGCATTCTGCTCAGATCAGCCATGTTCATCCAGTGAGACCAGCGAGCCAAGCTAGCAGGGAGCTAAAGCTAATCTGGAAAAATTGGCTAAAAAATTTGACAGAGGACAAAGCAAAAAAGCGAAGGTTACGTCACGAGCAAGTCAAGACCAAAGACATGGTGCAGTTTAAAGGCAGAAAGAAAGACAAGCTAATGGAAGATAGGATTAAGAGCTTGAGGAAAGATTTGACCAATACAATGAAGAATAGGAAGCTGCTTGTTCATGGGGAAACCTACCTGCCTTCTCTGATGGTCACCCCAATTCCAGATCCTGTAGACCCCTCAGACTGGGTGGATGATCTCAGCCAGCGACTCACCGCTTCTTGGGCAGATGGCTGGAAAAACTGGTGGGATGAGAAGCTCGGTCTGAACCGGGACAGCAAGATCAAGGCTTTGCGCAGGAAACGTCAACAGGAAAAACGAGCCAAAGCCCAAAGCCGTGTTTCACTTTCTGGAAGTTTTGTCTCATCCAGCAGCTACCAGGATGATCAAACTGGGTGGTCATCAAGCACAAATCGGCTTCTAGGTTCAGACAGCGATAGCTTCTTGACTTCTCAGCGTGATGCAGGAAATGCACTGTCAGAACCTGAGATGCTACTTAAGAGCCCAGTTATTGAGATGACCACCAGGTCATCCGCACCTGTAGTAGAATCGGTGAAAATTCCAAGTTTTCCAAGTCAAGCTGAAAAGTCTGAGCAGAATTTTGCCTCTCAGAACCCTCCACGCCTTCCAGGACAGGCCTTAAAAGCATCCCTGTCTAGCCAGCAGAAGCCGAGTATTCGGCGGCAGCAACAGGACAACCTCAGTTCTCTGTTCAGCTCTCAGGAACCTTCTCAGGGTCCAAGACAGGATGAAGATGGAACGTCTCTTTTTCACTCAGGGCCTACTGTGTTGCCGTTCACATTGCGACGTCCACCTCAACAGAGGATGTCCTCACAGACCTCCCAGCCTCAGAAAAAGAAGTCTCGAATGGGCTTCTGAAAAGGTAAGTTTACCTGAGACAGCAAAAATGTTGATGTATCTCGTTTGGTTTGTCTGATGATGACAGAGGTTTCTGTACTGTGTTGGTTACTGAACTACAGTCGAGCATTGTTCGCGACTGTCGAGGCGTATCGTTCACTCAGGCGTTCATGGCTCCAGTGCCGTCCTCTCTTCAAAGTTAATGCTTTGTGATGTCAGAGTAGCACAGTGAACCCAGTGTAAAGCCTTTTTTTTAAGGATTAACTCCAAAAGCCTCACTTTCATCTGCAAATGGAAGGCGTGAATAAGAGCCTGCTTGGTGTTCTGCCATTTTTTAAACTAGTGGTCTGAAGTGCAACGGGAAAACGTTTAAATGGCAATGACCAGATTGGAGTTTTGGTAGTTTCTTGGAATGTGGTGGCTTTTTCCACAGCAAATTCATGGACATGAGAGGCTATATTGTTACTGGCTCAAGCACACAGCGGCAAAAATGGCAGATAGATTTAACCTCCATCCCCCTTAAACAATATTTAAACTCAAATCAGCAGTGCGGGACTACTTCGAATACCTGCAAAATGGTTCTGAGAATAACGTGTGTGTTTATTCTGATTTTACCCTGATTCTCCATCTGGCTGTGCTGGTTAGCTCTAGTCTGCAGATTTGTGGACAGTTGAAGAGAAAGAAGTAGTGTATGAGGGGCGCTGGCTCAGATTTTTGGCCTCCCAGTCATGTTTCAGACCATCCATCCATCCATTGTCCCACCCACTTAATCCTTATTAGGCTCGCAGTTAGTCCCCATCCCCCTCACTGGGCACAGGGCATTACACTCTCCCAACTAAGCCCAGGACAGGGCGCTAATTCATTGCTGCGTGCACACACACATACATACACACACACACAGACAATTTAGAGTACCCAATCCACCTGACCTCCATGTTTTTGGACTGTGGGAGGAAACCGGAGACCCACGCAGACACTGGGGAGAATATGGAAACTCCACACAGATGGGGACTTGAACCCAAGACCTCAGCATTAAGAGGCAAACATGCTAACCACTGTGCTAGCCTGCTTAAGACCAGAGTGTTGCAATTTTTCACCTGACTCTAGACATAATCTAGTAGTGTATACTGTAGTGATTAATTAGTCCAATAATTACAGAATTTGTCTGCAAAGTCAGTAAACACAAAATGGCACATTTGCTGGTACATGTGCAGGCAGCCATGTTGCTGCTATTTAAAAATGCTAGAGCTCCCACTCTATAGGCAGATGAATGCATGACGGATAAACCTATTCATTCATTTCTAGTAAACAAGTACAGTGGTACCTTGAGATACCAGTTTAATTCGTTCTGTAACAGAGCTCATAAGTCAGCCAACTTGTGTATCAAACAAATTTCTCCCATTTAAAATAAATTTAAGTTTATTCCGTTCCAGCCTTGTGAAACATCCCCAAACCATCCTAAATTATGGACAAAAAGACATTTTTGAATTAAGAAACACACATATATACACTTTACAAATGCATAACAAAATATTTCAATTTCAGATTTCAATAAATTAGTGTAAAATCATTTTTGGGGAATTCTCGCTGTAGCATTTTAAATTTGCGGGGAATTCGATGCGCGCAGTACTGTGTAGATGTGTAGTGCACGCTGTACAGTAAAATCTCTCTTCTCCCATTTCACTTCAGCATCCGACTGCTGCCAAGAAATTCAGCAACTGGCTGAAGAATGGGATGCCATGGTTTTTTGTTTGCAGTTCAGTGCAAAACAATTTTCACTCAGAAGCAGCAGCAAGTCCCCATATCTATGTTCAGGACCGGCGCGCACATGCGCAGATACATAATACATTTTTAGAAATCACATTAAAGGTAAAAAGCAAACAAATTAAGGCACAATACAGTAAACATTGCCTTTTTATATATATAGTAACCCTACTTACGAGTTTAATCCGTGCAGGAGCCGAGCTTGTTAGCTGGTTTGCTCGTTAGCTGGATGCATTTTCCCCATAAGAATACATGTAAAACTGATTAATCCGTGTCAGCCGGCCAATATGCAGTATACTTTAATATGCTAAATAATGTGTTTATATGGGTTTTTAAAACATAAACGTGACGACGACGACACTCGTGTAGGCTGGCCGCTAATGAGAGGGAGACAGACGGTGCTCGTGTAGGCTGGCGGCTGCATGGTTACACTTATCATATGAAAAGTAAAAGTTAAATGTATCTAACTTGTTCACTACCTTTTGCTACCTTAGCGTCGCTTTCACTAGCACTTTCACTTTGTATTGACTGACCTCTTCTTCTACGGTAGCATCTAGGAGATGCTATGACCGCAGCGTCCCTAGTGGTTTGGCATATTTGAAGAAATGTACGCTACTCGTTAGCTGGAATATTACTCGTTACCTGGAACAAAAATATTCCGAGATCTCGACTCGTTATCTGGAATACTCGTTAGTAGGGATGCTCGTAAGTAGGGTTACCACTGTATTCTACTTTGAATTTCAAGTCTGTGAGACAAAACTCTTGCTTTTTTAAAGTGCAAAAACAGAAATAAAATAAAATCACATTGATTTAAAGGTAAAAAGCAAACATAAATTAAGAATAATAAACCATTTCAAGTCTGAGATATAACAAAATCCACTTCTAGGTTTTCTACATGTTGAATGAAATATTTTCTTTTTTACAAAGCCAACATATACTGAACATTATTCTTACAAACAATATTAATACAACATATAACAATTGAAGAAAGTGCTAAGTGCTCAACATGCTGAACTAAGAACTGAGGCTTGCCTTGCGCTTTGATGCAATGTTTCCTGCAGCTGAAAACAGGCGCTCTGATGGTGTGGATGTAGCTGAAATACACAGCAGAGACTTTGCCAGTTCTGCCAGTGTTGGATAGCGCGCTGCGTTTCCTATTGTCGTTTTCTTCTCGCACGTTGTCACTCTGTTCCCTCATCGCTTCCATATTCCCGCTTCTCAACTAAAAATTTCCGCACCTCCTCCTTCCTGTGCGTGGGTGACGTAAGCGTGGTGTGCCACGTTAAAAGTTGTCCGCACAAAATATCATGCGCGGAGTTTTAAAATTAAATAAACGATTACTCGAGGCACTGAAAATTATTCAATCATTTTTTGTAATCGAGTAACTCGAATTACTCGAGTAATCGTTTCACCCCTAATATGTCCCGTTAATCGACTGAGAAATGAATGTTAGTTAAACAGTAACGTTACTTGAATTGTTTAGGACGATTGGTCATATCACTTGTTCTCTGAGTGGGGTTACATTTAAACTTTGTTTACGCAATACCAAGGAAATGTAGATTTAATGATGTCTGGCTTCACATGGACAAATGTGAAAACACAAGCCGTCTTTTCCAGACAATGTTCCCTAGATTTTGAAAAGTCATGGAAATGTATTGATAAAAAAAAGTGTATGAACCCTGCTAATAAAGTATACAGAGAAACAGATGGACTACTGTCTGGAATTATATAACTACACTGCTCAAAAAAATAAAGGGAACACTAAAATAACACATCCTAGATCTCAATAAATAAAATATTCCAGTTGAAAATCTTTATTTATTACATAGTGGAATGTGTTGAGAACAAAATAACATAAAAATGATCAATGTAAATCTAAATGATTATCCCGTGGAGGTCTGGATTTGGAATCATACTCAAAATCTCATACCACCCTCATGGAGTCTGTTTCTGACAGTTTGAGCAGAAACATGGATATTAGTGGTCTGCTGGAGGTCATTTTGCAGGGCTCTGGCTCTGCTCCTCCTGTTCCTCCTTGCACAAAGGAGGAGGTAGCGGTCCTGCTGCTGGGTTGTTGCCCTTGTACAGCCCCCTCCATGTCTCCTGGTGTACTGGCCTGTCTCCTGGTATCTGCTCCATGCTCTGGACATTGTGCTGACAGACACAGCAAACCTTCTGGCCACAGCTCACATTGATGTGCCATCCTGGATGAGCTGCACTACCTGAGCAACTTCTGTGGGTTGTAGACATCACCTCATGCTACCTCTATGGTGAGAGAACTGACAAAATGCAAAAGTGACCAAAACATCAGCCAGAAAGGATGAGAACAGAGAAAAGGTCTGTGGTCACCACCTGCATCCACTCCTGAATAGGGGTTGTCTTGCTAATTGTCTCTCATTTCTACCTGTTGTCTGTTCCATTTGCACAACAGCAGGTAAAATTGATTCACAATCAGTGTGTTGTTTAAGTGTTCCCTTATAATAATTGAACAGCCCTACTGTGATGGTAAATAGTTTGTTTTAATGCCAGTTTTGTTTCAGTGTTTATTATTGTATATACACACAGTGCCTGTCTACGTGACTGCGAGTCTGACCTCACTGACTACACTTTGTAAGGAAAGACACTTCCCTGTTTTGTCTGGACTTGTGACTTTGAAGCCACAACAGCTGTTTCTACGTCAGAGATCTCACAATGTTCAACAGCTGAATGTTTTTTTTTTTTCTCTTCGAGTGATAGAAACTTTGCCCTGCATGGTGATTGAGCAATCTGTCTGTTTTTGTGTGTACTGTATGGTTGCTTAGGCTGCGTTTAGATGGCCTGGTTGAACCATTTGAATCAAGGGCTTTAATAGACATGGCTGCAGTATTGGTCTCTACTCTAAGGAGACTTGCTATCGGAACATTGCTGTGAGGATTCAGTTGTATTCAGCCACAAGAGCATTAGTGTGAGGTCTTGTATTTGTTTCATTATTAGTTTTGGACTCTCAACACATCAAGGTTGGATTGGGCTCCGTCGATTAACACGGGTCCACTGCCTGAAGACTTTTATACCCTTCTGACATTGGGCATGATGACCATAGGCTCATGTCCAGCTTTTACTCTCTGCTTTCTATGGAGATAATAAAAGATTTGTCAATAATAGTTGACCCTAAAGTATTTTAATTAAGAATTCTCTTAGGAGTGCCTCAGTTTTGCCCGGCAGGTATTGTAGGAATTTAAAGGCTGCTTAGATGATTATTTTTGTTTCACAAATAAATCTCAGAGAATAAGTTTCAAAATATTTTTTTTTTTAATATTTCATATAACATGACAAAATAACAATAATAAATAAGTTAATATCTACAAAGTACTATACAGTTTTTTTGTGTACATTATACAAATTTACATTTTTTTTTTATATTGACATTTTTACATTTTATGGCATTTTTTAGGCTTTTTCTTTTTGGACATACACATTATCAACATTGTTACTCCATACACACACTTGCTAACTTGAACCTAGCCTTCTAAATTGGCAACTGTAAGGGTTACGACATCACGCTCACATACCCCATGCACACACGCAGCACAAAAAACAACCTGGATACCTCTGAACAAGTTGAACACATTCACAATGGTGATGTAACCTTTTCGGGGAGGTGCAGAGTCCCCACTGCCACTGATCCATAATAATCGTTATATAAAACTGTGCAAAGAATGTGTTGCTGTAGCAATCGAACAGTCCTATGTTGTTCCTTAACAGTCTAAAAGGTCTTGGATGTGCTCAGCTGCAGTTCCTGGAATGTGACACATCTGAACATGCACCAACGTCGATTTCAAAACACTACGACTAGAAAAGTTTAAACATTTCAGACTGTAAATTTGAGCTGTTTTAGCTGCCTGTGTTGTGCAATTTATATTATTATTCCACTTGATTTAAAAATGAAAAGGAGGAGTGAGAAGGATTGATGAGTAGGTGGACGGCAGTAAATGAGGAAATAAAATAAAAATCAGGAAATATTGGGTTCTAAAGTAGCTTATTGTGGAACCCAGGCACGGTGGTTCTTGATGTGGGAGAGGTCGGATGGTTTCTGACGTTACAATGGAAGAGAGAATAAAAGGTTGAAGAGCAGCTTATAAGATTAAGCGGCCACTGTTGAGGTTCCTTCCTGTAGGATGGTAGAAAGGCCTCCGATTGGCTAGCTGCACAGCTGGTTGGGCGGTTTAGATAGGCTGCTGTTTGCGGGCGAGTTTGTGGAAGTGAACAGGGAAGTAGGGCCCCTCTGCATCGCTACCCAGCGAACTGCTCAGAGACTCCTCCCCAGAGCTCAGCTCTTCACTCCAGTCCTCACTGAGGAAAAAGAGTAACACAGTCAGACTAAAGAAATCGTGACTAAAGCAGTGATGCTGCATAACACAGGAAAAGCAAGTCATGATCAGTATAATTTCTGATTTAAAATGGGAAAAAAAAGAACCAATACTGGCCATGTTATGTGTTTTTCTTTCTTTTTTTAAGGTTGTAAATGCATTTTTATTTGGTGTTTCACATACAGTGCTGTGCTAAATCTAATTAAACAGGACTAATTAATCTTGCTTTGAAATAAGTACAAAAAAAAAAGAAATAGAAAGAAAATACTTATGGCCAAAACAAAATCCTGATTATTTTGGTTCATATTAATTGGTCAGATTAATTAAAAAGTCAGATTATTTGACTTTTTAAAACTAGTTTTAACAATATTTTAATTTTTAATAATTTGACTTAACATTTTAAATAAACAACAAAAATAATTATGTTCAAAATAATAAGCTATGCTGCAGTGCACTGACGATACTATTTTATTATTACTAAGCATAAAAAAAATAGGGTCAACTGATGTTTTTTTCCCCTAAAAGCTGATGTCAAAATTTAGGAATGACATTGATTTACCACTCTTTAAAATTTTAGAATTATTTTTCTTCATTTTAGTCAGCTGTGTGTATGTTTAAAAACAATACGTCGTAGTGAC
>BRDA01008161.1:77170-125170 GCA_036984385.1 Crenuchus spilurus | reverse complement strand
TATTTTATATATATATATATATATATATATATATATATATATATATATATATATATGTGTGTGTGTGTGTGTGTGTGTGTACCATCGTTGTGAAACAAATATATATTTGTTTGTTTGTTTGCTTGTTTTTTTGTTTTTTGCAGAGAGACAAAACATCATAGAACAATTTCATTATTCACAAGTAATTTATATTTTATATAAATATAAAATACATTCATATGTATTTTACACACACACACACACACACACACACACACACACACACACAGAGATACACTGATACATTTTTTACCTTCTCATCTAGCGTTTTGAACATGGTGAGCACCTCAGTGTAGTGAGGAATGAACCACAGATTTAATACATTCTTTCCATCTGCTGATAACAGCTGCCTGGGACGAGGCTGAAATGTCCTAAAAATACAATTTAAATCCATGTAACTTAGCATACCACTCACCTATAAGTGCTTTTAGCTACTACTATAACTGCTTCATTAAGCAGTAAAAGTTATTTTAATGAGCAGAAATGCTTTGTTGGCACTGACCTTGGATCAGGCTTGAGACTCTTCTCACACTCTCCCCGGACCTCGTTGGCTTGTCCAACAATAAAGTGAGTCTGGCTGATGTCAGGAAGCTGATCCAGCAGTGAAGTTAGACTGTGGCACAAGGCAATGATCTGACCTCTCACAAAGCTCTGTGACATCAGCAGACTGAATCTGAAAATACAGACTCCTTACAGGTCCAGTCTAATACATAATCATACACTTGTTTTTATGGCTAGTAAAACATAGCCAAATCTGAACCACTGTTTATACATTCATCATAATGAACTTACTTGTGGCAGAACTCCAAAATCAATTTCCTCTTGATTTTGGCCACCTCATCCTGTTAGGAAAGGAACAGAGAGGTGTATTACTACAGATGGCCATCTGTCGAACAGGAATTTTACTAAAGAATCAGTCTTACATACTGGATTTAACAGAGTGCTCAGCTGCTCTTTCTTCTTTACAAAAGAATTCAGCATTTCATCCCTTGGACCAACTTTCTCCAGCTGAATGGACACAAAGGCATCTGCAAGCCTGAATAAACAGTTATGTGTTACTTTCATGTGGGTTTTCTTCTCAGATATACCTGTGAATTACTGTATAGAGAAAACAATCTTACATATATAAAGTCTACAGGTGCTGTTGATTTAATGTTTACACTCTTAAAATATAAGTTGTTTTATACATTGCCTCAACATTTCATGATGAATGGACTAAAACAAATGTCCAAAAATGTTCCTCTACCATGCATATCAAAGAAAAGTTTCCATTTCAGATAAGTATATTGATATTTAACAATGACTGCAATGATATTTAGGTGCAAATGTGTAAAAACACCTTAATCTGACCTGCCTGTAGTATTGGAAGCACCTCTTGCTGTCTTCAGATTTAAAGACACGTGGTTCTCCGAGCATTCAAGTGAATTCTCAGCCCAGTAGCAAACTGAAGCCTGCTTCAGAGCTCCAAAAAGAGCATTCTTCTGTGTGACCTGGCAGGCCAAAACTACTTGTAGATTCTCTATGCAGGAGTGATTCATGAGCTGAGGACAGATATTCAGTACAGGATGCATAACTGTACAGTACTTATGAAAATACAGAAAACAGAATACAGTGGTAACCCTACTTACGAGCATCACTACTAACGAGTATTCCAGGTAACGAGTTGAGATCTCGGAATATTTTTGTTCCAGGTAACGACTAAAATTCCATCTAACGGGTAGCGTAAATTTCTTCAACTATGCCAAACCGCTAGGGGCGCTGCGGTCGTTGCATCTCCTAGATGCTACCATAGAAGAAGAGGTTAGTCAATACTTTTGACCGCTGTCCAGTGAAAGTGAAAGTGACGCTAAGGTAGCAAAAGGTAGTGAACAAGAAAGATAGATAAATTTACTTTTACTTTTCATATGATAAGTGTAACCATGCCATACACGTACGCCCGTCCTCCTGTCCTCCTTAGCCGCCAGCCTACACGACCACCGTTGGTCTCCCTCTCATTAGCGGCCAGCCTACACGAGCCTCGTCATCGTCACGTTTATGTTTTAAAAAACCCATATTAACACATTATTTAGCATATTAAAGTATACTGTATATTGGCCGGCTGACACGGATTAATCAGTTTTACATGTATTCTTATGGGGAAAATGCATCCAGCTAACAAGCCTTCCAGCTAACGAGCTCGGCTCCTGCACGGAATAAACTCGTAAGTAGGGTTACCACTGTATATGGAACCACAAGTCTTCAAAATAGTTCTATGTGTCATTACATGTAGCACAGCTTCTTCAGAACGGAAGTTGAATTTGCCTGTGTGGTTTTCATCAAGCTCTTGGATGGCTAAGGGAAGGCTGGATGGGCAAAATCTGTAGAGTGGATGGATTATAAAACGTGTTGAGGATAAACAATGTGTTCCACTGCACTCAAATCAATCAGTCAATCAATCAATCAATTAAACAAATCAATCAATCAATCAACAAACCAATCAACCGTTCTTTTTGCTGTTTTAAAAGTCTCTACTCATATAAGTATTGGTAGTTAATGCAGAATATTCCTAACTTGCCTACTTACCTGTCGACACAGCTGCTATCCTGGAGGAGAGCTGTGATGAACAAAGGGAGCTGTTTGGGAATTTCTTTTTTTGCTGCAAATTCAAACTGCACTGGCCGCATATACAGATGAAATTCATCAAAGCCCAACTGCTCAGAAAGTGATTTATATAATCTGGAAACCAGAAGAAGATAATAAACAGGTATCTCCAGTGAGAAAATGTATTAAAAGCATTTGTTAGTCAACAGTTTGTTCTGTAACACAATACATACATGTCAATTATTTAAAAAAAATAACAACCCTCTCTATAAATGTGAATTCCAAGAAATTCTGTAACACATCATCTAACATTCAAACTTTCATTCAAACGTAAAGTGAAAGTTCTCAAGAACTCAACTGCGACAGGTGTTCCGTCTCTGAAGCTGCTTCAACAATGCGGTGACGAAGGGTGATGAGTTCCAGAAGTTTGGAGAACGTCTCCACAGCGAGTAACTGTTTCTCTCTTCCCTGCTTCCTCTCCTGCTCCTCCACTGACCTCAAAACAGTCAGGCCAACTTCTCTGACCAGTACTGGATCCTCAATAAATACATCTGAAAACAGCTACAAAAAACAGCATATATTACATTTTCTCTGCGTAAAGTTTGGAAGTACATGTCATATTAATAATAACTATTCAATGTTATGCTGTAAAAGTACCACTGTATATACTACAGGGGCTAATTTAAGAAAACTGGTCCTGTGCAATAAGATACATACATCTCTCTGGATCTGTGTACTGTAGGCGGCTCCAGGAGAGGCCATGGTGTGCCATTGAAACAGAGCTAGTTTCAGGATCCTGTGCTCCATTCTGGCTCTCTGTGATGCACTCCTGACCCTCTGTAGCTCACACAGCTCTGTATGGGCCTGTTCCAGAGCTACATACACTGTAGAGGCCAGACCCAGGGATGGGTGTAACTCTAATAGATATACACTCTTCAGAGCTGGGCTGAAACAGCAATCACATGGAGAACATACTTAAAATACTAAAGATCACCATTCTGTGATACAGTTTGATTCGAAGAATACACGCCAATCAGCCATAGCATCAACCATCTTTTTATTTCTATCCCAACTGTCCATATTATTAACTCCACTTCCCTTAAAGGTGCACACTTTGTTAGCCTCCTTTGACTCTGTTCTTCAATGATAAGGACCACTACAGAGCAGGTTTTATTTGGGTGGTGGATCATTGTCAGCACTACAGTAACACTGATGTGGTGGTGGTGTGTTAGTGTGTGTTGCGCTGGTAAGAGTAGATCAAACACAGCAGAGCTGCTGGAGCTTCACCTCAGTGTCACTGTTGGATTGAACATAGTCCACCAACCAAAAATATCCAGCTAACAACATCCTGTGGGCAGCATCCTGAGACCTGAAGGACTAGAGGATTACTGACACAAATTCTGCACCTACATATGAGCTACTGTCTCTGACTTTACATATACAAGATGGGCCGGCAAAGTAGTTGTGTATAATAGAGTGGACAGTGAGCAAACATAGTGTTTAAAATCTCCAGCAGCTCTGTAGTGTCTGATCCACTCATACCAGCACAACACACACTAATACACCACCACCACATCAGTGTCACTGCAGTTCTGAGAAAGACCCACCACTCTAATAATACCTGCTCTAGAATGGTTCTGTGGGAGGGCTGACCAATGATGATGGACTAGTCTGTAACTAGAATTACAATGTGCACCTGTATGGTAAGTGGAGCTGATTAAATGGACAAGTGTAAATAGAAGGAGGTGGTTTTAATCTTATGGCTGCAGGTATTGTAAAAGCAATACTTCACACTTCTTTATATTTGAAGATTTATATGCATTAGAATTGTATTTTACTCAAATTGCAATTATTTAATTCAGTTGCATGCATCAATGCATTTTTCACCCCTATATGCTGTCTGCATGAATACCATAATGCTTACCTACTTCCACCTACTGAGACCAGCTGTTTTGGGACATAATTTAAAGGAAAGCCATACTGATGAGGACAGCTCCTCCTCTGATCTCCTCTCCAAATACGCTCAAGGTACTGACGCTGCTTATCAATCTACACAAAAGGAAATGTGGTTGCAGATTTATGTTCCTGTCTGCTGAATATGCAAAAAGATGCTGTATTTGGTCTAATGTCAGCAAAATACTGAAGCCAAAAGTGCAACTACCTGAGAATTTAACACTGATTTAATAAGTTGCTGGTGGCTTTGCAGGCAGATCACCTCCTGCCTGTAAGCTTGTACGAAGTATTCAGCTTCTAGATCCAGACGCGGCCTCTTGTGCATTATATCTGTGATCACTTGAGCTAAACTATACATCTCCTGTTGGTCTATAACATGCTGGTAAGCCTCAAAGTAGCAATTCAAGAGCTGTGAAAACAATGCAGAGTCAAGTTAACATGCTCACTTATCACATATGCAAATTAACTAATGTTTTCAATAATACCTGAATTTTGTGTTCCAGAAAGGCAGCCTCACATGTCCAGATGTCCAGCACAACAGCTACTCTATCCACACCCATTCCTGCCATGGAGTTAAGAGTCTCTCCAGATGTCAATGGTCCACTCGAAGAATCTGTCAGCAATATAACACAATATATAACATGTCAATACGGATAATGTACATTTTGTGTACAAACACACACACATGGACAATTTAGAGTATCCAATTCACCTGACCTCCATGTTTTTGGACTGTGGGAGGAAACCGGAGATCCCGGAGGAAACCCACGGAGACACGGGGAGAACATGGAAACTGCGCTCAGATGCGGACTTGAACCCAAGACCACAGCGCTAAGAGGCGAACGTGCTAACCACTAAGCCACCGTGCCGCCCACATGCATATATAAATATATAAATAATGTATTAATGTAATCATGGTTCCTGCACCTGCAACCGATGCATGCATATATAACACAAATATTATGAAAACTGCAGGTTTTATTATTTGAGCTTACATTCTTTCAGCTGAATTGACCAATAAACACACACACTCTAAACAATTCTGTCCACTCTCACCTATTTTTCTGCAGATGTAATGGGATGCTATCAGCAGGAGATTGTTCTCAAGTTCCTTCAGGTCCATCAGAGCTACATCATACACAATGTAAAGTCCTCTCTGGTCCTTGACATGGATATACTGGCCCTCAGAGTTGTAGTAATCACTGAGATTCTCCACCTCAGGGAACTCCATAAATTCTGTACATTGAACCTGAAAAAATACAATAAAATAAAGGGGCTGTAACAGTAGAGAAAAAATGCAACGGAATTGTGAATATTGCAACAGAAACACAGGTTTCTATTTTTAAATTTTTAATTACAAACAGCTTACAAGGGATAGATTATTCCGCTTAAAAAATTACATCCATTATTCCTTTAAGAAAGCAACTGTAGCACACAACAGTTCATTCATATTACAAGATGACTAAACAAAGTCTCCTCTGCAATACACACAGTGTAGTGGTGTGTTACCTTGTAGTCAGTGGGGCTGCTGTAGTGATGTGATTTCTGTTGTACATGTAGTGATCCTGCAGAGTCACTGCCTCCACGAGCAGCATTCATCCAACAGCTCTCATCTGCACTGCTAAGCTGCAGACCCCCCAGCAGCTGCAGCCCCCCAGTGTCCACCACCAGCCTCCTCTCCACTGAGTGCAGGTAATTCAGCATGCTTAAACAGGACCGCTGCAGAAACAAGAGGACCGCACTGACTCACAGTCAAAACATGAAAAAAACATTAACATTAAAAAAACATTTAAAAAAACGAAATAAAGGGGAAATCTTTTGATTCAGAACATTATTAATTTACAGAAAGCATGATTGTTGTGGGAAGTTTGCTTCTTTAGTTTTGCACAACTACAAATTATAAAGCTAATGTATCTTTAATGGAACAAGTGTTGGGTCACATGGACTGAATGGATGAATTTTACTGTTGATCATTCTGGCAAAAGTAAAAGGTAAAAATTACCTTTAGTTCCCTGATCCTGAGGTGACGCAAATATAAAAGAGATACATAAGCTCCTCTAGATGCAAGAGTATCTTTAGAACCATCCTTAAGGTCTTCGTCCAACCCAAGCAGCTGTGCACTACTGTTGTAGCTGGAGCAGACAATTTTAGAAGTCTGTCAAAACTCATTTATTCACGACTTTTCTGTACAAACTACATCATTTACTTGATACACTGCTGGCCATTAAACAATAGGAAAGATACATCACATCTGTATGAATATGTAGATCATGGTACATATGTGTATGGAGGCACTGTGGCAAAATGTTCATCACAAATTGTCAGTGCAATACAGGTCCAGCATCAACACGGTACAGAAAATCTTGGTGACATGGTACATCTTGTATCATAAGCCATCAGACAAATTCATATTGTTGTAATTTGTCTTTCTTAGTTGTATAATGTTAATGGCCAATTAATAATGTAGTTACATGATTTCACACAGACAATAACAAAAATTGTGAAAAGTTACCATAAACGTTTCTTTTCCGATGTTTTCTGTCTCCTTAGCTCAGATAAATTTGACTCTCTGGCACTGGATTCCTGAAAAAGTTTAAAATTACTGCACTGACTGTAATAACTGTAGCATCCATAAGAACTACTTTCATCCAGAATTAAAGCAATGTCTTACCTGAGAGGGATGTGCAATGTTATAGATGCCTCTCCATATGTGGTCAGTTGTCAGTTTGGAGGTCACAGATAAATGTGCCACAGACTCTGGCTCACAAACAAAAGCTGCATGCTGCTTCAAGGTTTCAGATACTCTGTGGACATCAGATTCCTTAAAAAGAAACAGAGGGCAGTTTGCATATGATGGCTTCAAATTTAAGAACTGAGACATAACATAACATAAAACAAAGACTCTGAAATCCAGTTTTTTATTCACCTCAAGAGACCTGCAGTGCATCTGAAGGAATTCATCTATATAGCTCGTCTCTTTTAGTTTGGACATTTGCTTCTGTTGCCAGGGATCTCTTTTTGGTTTCACCTTTGTTGATCCCAAAAAAGACAAAAAACAACACCTCAGTATTAAATGAAATATATTAGAACATTTCAAGTATGCACCTGGGACGTGCGGTCAGGGGAGGCAGAGCCTCACCTGTCATCATGACAAGAAAAAAAATTATAACATAAAATGAATATTAATATTTGTCCACTGATCTTTATTTATGACAGATTTCGAACATTTTTATAGTCAAAATCGCTGAAATTGCATATTTCCTGTTCAAATACAAGGGTGAAACACGAGGTGCGGCAGCAATGAGCCGAGCCTCACCTCTGAATGCGAAATCCATCACAGACTGGGTTGATACAATGCAGTTTGCTGCATGTCGCCAATATAATGTTTGCATATACATTTATATACCCTGATTTATACCCTGGCTAATGTCTTTAACCATTTACATTTAATATTTGTTAGTGACATATTTTTGCTGATGGGACATAAAACCTCAGTGAAAGGCACAGCGTGAGGCAGGGCAGTACACCACCGCACTGAAGGGGGGCATACGAGAGCCAACAGCTGCTTGTTGCTGCTGTGCTTTTACAGAGGCGAGAGAGTCAAGAGCACGGAGGGTGCAGAGCAAATGCCGCTTTCTCTCGCTGCTGTAATTGTAACGTTTTTTCTTATCTTCACGTACCTTTAATACGTACCTTACGTGTGAGTGTGTGTGAAGAATGCTGATGAGATACGAAATAACCAGTAGCCAATTGAATAAGCTTCCTTTTGGGTTTATATATTTGTAAATCCGACTCTAAAAAAGTCAGTGCGTCACCAACCATGAACCTCACCGCACGTCACGTCATAATATCAGAGGTTCATCTTACAGCAAGATAATGACCCAAAACGTAAGTCCAAGCTCTGCCAGAACTACCTCAGGAAAAAAACATCAAGATGGTCAGCTTGAAAACATGGAGTGGAGCACAGTCTCCAGACTTAAACCCCATCCAGCTGATTTGGGATGAAGTGAAAAGCAAAGGAAAGCAAAGCAAAGATGTCTATTGTAGAAAGAAAACCATGAGTGTGTTCTGAACTTTGATATGTTCAAAGTTTAGAAAATATTTTGGTTTACAAACTGATTCCATGCATCCTACTTTAACTCATATGCTTTCATTTCAGAGTGCAATGAGATTAAATGTAATAATGTTCAATAAAAAAACTGGAAAAACTGAGGTGTTCTAAAACTTTTGATGGTAGTTTATATTAGACCAGTGGATCCTAATTTTGAACCCTTGCCCTGCACATTTTTTGTGTTTTCTCTGCTTCCAGCACACCTGATCTAACTAATCAGCTAAATAATTATCCATTCTAGATTAGATGTGGGTGTGTTAAAGCAGGACATTGACAAAGACCAACTTTGACAAGGCCAAATTGTTATGACCAGACAATTGGATTGGAGCATCTCTGAAGTTCCAAAGCTTTTGAGGTGCTCCAGGTCACCAGTGGTGAACTACCAACAGTGGCGACCAAATTCCCCAGAGCTCAATCTACAAGAGCATCTGTGGGATGTGCTGGAGAAGAAGTCTGATTGGTGACTTACAGGACTTAAAAGATCTGACATGTCATGGGGTTCCTTCAGGGGTTTTGTAGAATTTATGCCTT
Source organism: Crenuchus spilurus (assembly GCA_036984385.1). Taxonomy (NCBI): domain Eukaryota; kingdom Metazoa; phylum Chordata; class Actinopteri; order Characiformes; family Crenuchidae; genus Crenuchus; species Crenuchus spilurus. Next base: position 115,956 of record BRDA01008161.1, on the reverse strand, counting down.
GAGGGGTTTGAACTGTTTTGGTGGTAGGACCAACATCTTAAGCTTATTAGTATGCTGGCCATGACGTTTGGATTCATCTTTATAAACACAGTACTTTAGAGGTATATAATCCAGGAGATGTTCTAAATAGTTATTTTCATACCTTGATATGTGAAATCCAATTGGATTCCTTTCTGAGAGCCATGTGTGCACTCTTCCTTCCCCATTTTCTGTCTATAGCCTCTGTGCTCTCATACTGCAGGAAGGTATTCATTAAATCCTGATCTTTGAAGATGGTCCTGAACGCATGGGTGACCTGAAGCAAATGATGATAACCAATGTAAGTGATGTGCCATAATATGCTCCTCACAAAAACATGCAAACTGTTTTGTTAAGTGATCTAAGCTTTGTATTACCATACTGAAGAGTTCCATCTGATCTGCAGAAGTCTTGATAGACTGTATGTTATACTGGATGTTGTAGTGTGACAGCAGGTAATGGAGCTGAGATTGGAAATCATTCAGTTCTACGGAGCACAGAGGGACTGTCAAAGCTGATCCATATACTCCTAATATAGAATAATAAAGAAACAACATCAGGGTACATCAATGGCATTGAGTACTGTTTAAAGTACTCTAGTTTGAAGTGTTAACAAGTAATTCAGCAAAAACTGAATTTACTCAACATTCCCCTTTAATTTGTCCATAAATACATATATGATGTTTGAAATCTGCTTCATTGTCATAACAAGGCTGAAGCAGGAGGATAAGATGCAGCAGGAGTCCAAGCTTTATTACAAAACTCAAAACTGTGACTAAGAAACAAAATTTGGCTGTGAATAAAAGCCAAAACAGACAATGACTGTGACACACTAGGGAGGCTTTATCGTAAACATATGATTGGGACAGCGCAATGACATGACGTAATGAGGGGGTGGAAATATGACATGGCATTGGACGAGGTAAACAAACATGGAGACAGGATGGCACATGGGGGGGGGGTGTTCACATTAATTAGCTTTGCACTGAAAATACTGTTAACCAACAAAGTATGCCACAGAGCTCAAAGCAGAAGTAGCACAAGTAGTAGCCAAATGACAATGAACTGCTCTATCAACTCCAAAACAGTTGTAGCTCCAGTGCCATTTTGATGTTCTGTCAAACTAAGCCTTAACAGTACACTGTCATTTTTTTTGTCCATCAGAATTTGGTGCTTTCAGCTTTTTTTCCATATATATTTTTTTCAAGCTGCACAACACTGAAGGAACTTTGTGTAAAATAATTTCACAACTAGATGTCACCCTCCAGCAGGACAGAAACCTAATGCTCAGTTCTGTTTGTTTGGGACTTCAGTAAGGATTGCAAAAAAACTACACTTTTTCAATGCTTTTTCTAAAAAATGTAGTTGAATATAACAAAAAGTGCTTTCATATGACTCCTCCCTTTTGTATATAAAACAGAAAGCAAGAAAGCATGAATCTAAATGAAAGCAATAAATGCTGAAACCTATTCTACTTAAGTAGGGGAGTGTTCTGCTAATTAATTTTAGCTTCTAAATGAGTTTAAGTATTATGTACTATGTATTTCACCTGAAAACTCTGCAGGTGGGCTGTACTCTGGCAGACTGCTCCTATCTGCCTCTTTCCTCTCAGACAAGGGAAGGTAATGAAGCACCTACAAATCAAATTAAACCTGAAGCACAGTCTAACTAACAGTAGATCATTTTAAGCACCACACACTGGCAGAAATATCTGTGTGCACCCAATCTGCATGTATACTCACATGTAGGAAGCTGTGGATGATCTTCAGTGAGTGTAGGTGGCATATAAGCCACTGTAAGTAAATGACCACATCTTCCTGTGTGACCACATTGATGGTCTGATCAGTGCCTGACAGAGCCTTTTCTCTGGACACTGCAAGCCTATGAGCTCTCTGCTGAGCATCCTCAAATTCATCTGTTAAAGCAGTAATGTGCTCCTACACAGATACAGATAGACTTTATTGATCTCTTTCGGGAAATTCAGGAAAAAAACAAAATTAGATTTATAGAACTAAATTACATTATATATATATATATATATATATATATATATATATATATATATGTGTGTGTGTGTGTGTGTGTGTGTGTGCAATTCATATTGGAACAAAACCTCATATCTCTGAAATGCAAAAATATTAAATTTCAAGTCATTTCAATTGATCACCCAATCTTGAAACTTTCACATAATGTGAAGTTCATCTGGCATTTTTAAATAATGACTGCATTACAACAAGAAAAAACGTGATGTGCAAATGTTATGATGTCTCAAACTAAATTTTTAAAATTACTTTTATGAATAACAATCAATTTTATGTAAAACTCAGCAAATAAATAGAAATTATGAATTAAAATGTGTATAATAAATTCAATATTCAACTATTTTTAATGTAAAAACGTGTAAATTACTGTATTTTCACTTAACAAAACATGTCGTTTGACCTGTGGTGCTGAAGGAAAAAAAGGTGCAATCATAAAATAAATAAACTTCTGTTTTGAAAGAGACTATCTTGTAAATAATGCAGTGATTTATAACATATAGATTACCTTGTACTGAGGATATAACTGCTCCAGGATGATGGAATGCCGACAAAATCTTCTCCACCTCAACATTAGCTGGTATTTACACTGTGCCAACTGATATGCACGGTCTTTGAAGAACTGAAACATAAATGAGCCTAACTAACTACTTAACTATTAAGCCTGAGCCTGTAAGACTGTTTAGCATTCAAATGGAAAGTTAAAAAGCAAGAAAAACAGTGTTTTATATGGACACCACTGTCTACCTGGTAAAGTAAGAGTGGTAAGCTTTCGGGTGTGTATTCCAGGCCCAGGCAACTTCCCAGCTCTTTCTGGATGACCTCTGCTTGGGACACTACAGGTTTCACACCTGTGACCTACAGTTAAAACTCAGGTTACAAATGCTGATAAAACATATCATATCATAACAGTATGAATACCTACCTAGTGGTGGGAATAACCACGCCTGACTCATTGTGTTCACTCAGTGGTGCTCGTTATAGAGGTTAACTGGTCCAAAGTGGCACAGTGATAGATCAGTACAACTCACCAGAATCAATGTTCCTCTCTTGCATATTTGGCCTGTGAGGTACTGCTGTTGGGAGGTGCTCAATGTACAAGAAGGCCATTCTGAGCACAACTTAGTTCTATATAGTTATACATATATACATTCTATATAGTTAGTGGTTTCTGTGATGTTACCACTCTTTGCCCTGTGCCCTGTTATCATGCCCATTTGGACATCAATTAAATTGTGTCCTTTGCCCAAGATGACTGTTTTGCCCTCTGCTACAACTGACTAGTGTGTTCACTTATTTATAAGTGCAGTGAATGCTGTCATCATGGGCTGATTTAATTCCAAACCAGTGGTGGTATAAATTCTGATATGACTATGTATTGAATGAACATGGAAACTCTGCTCAGATGGGGACTTGAACCCAAGACCTCAGCGCTGAGAGGTAAACGTGCTAACTAAGCCACCGTATCGCCCCATATTATTATACCCATATTATATACCAACATATATACTACAAGGCAAAAACCAGATTAAATTATTAATGCAAACCTCACCTGAAGTCCTCTTTGGAGGATATGCTGCCTCTCCATACGAAAATAAGATACATCCTTTGGAATATGAACAGAGCTGTAAAAACATCAGGTGAATATATATTCAGACGCATCATTCTATGTATACGTTCACTTTGGGAGTAGTTTTATCTGTCTCACCTGTAAAAGTTTGTGGATGTTCCATGAGCAGTTTCAGTCCTTTCAATTTCACTCCTCAGAGCCTGAAGCTGTGAAGACAGTTCTGCCTCAAGCTGCTCCACTTTCGCTGAGGAAGACACTTTATATGTTCTAGATCTGATCATATCTGCTCTAAGTGAGAGAATTCAAATTTATGTAGGCCTGGACAGTTGCAGCACTTTTCCAATCATTACAACAAATGCATGATGCTATGCTGTTTGCTACACTGTCAGAATGCTTTAAGCTTGACCCTGGTTAACTACTGCTTTCTCCAATCAATGAGAAGGAGCTGTGTTGTCCCTTGGTGGCCATGGAGACTTGATAATGTGTTTGAAATAGGCTACATGCATCCCAGAGCAACACAATGGCTCACACAAATAGCTGTGTAATAAAGACACACCAACAAACTGCAAGTAAAAAGCAAATTATATTTTATACAGTAATAATATGATTGTTAAGAATCATGAATGTAATACATTATAAATGTATGAAATATATACAGGGATGAACAAGGAACAAAATTCAGCCTCTGGTTGACAGTGGGGGGATGGGGGCATTCAGGAGTTTGAATGCATTGTGATCAAAGACAGAGAGAGTACACACACACACACAGCACAGATAATGATCATTTGAAACACTATTCCCACTCACTGTCCACTCTATTACCTCATATAAAAATGATTTATATGGTATAGTGTCAAAAAAACATCATGCATTTATTCAATTGTATATTCTCCCATTGATTTTACAGAGTAATGAATTGTAACACTAGTACGATGGTAGTAACCTGGTGCTTTTTGTAAGGGTTACTTTGTTGGTCCACCATGTAGAAGTAAATTCTGTAGCTTATCTATTGCTGTACAGTCTGTGTTGGGTTTCTAGTCCTTCACTGGTGATCACAGGCAGGTGCGTCATAGTGTAGTGAAAAGTGGGACAAAGTTACCAGGGTCCCAAGCGGGGGGAGGGCTCTTGTGGAGTCTGGAATTTTATTTTCATTTAAATATTAAAGAAAATAACATTTTATCATAGGGTGGGGGCATGGGCATTGCTTGAGCATAGGGCCCAGAAATTGGTGCTACGCCCCTGATCACAGGACACTGTTGGCTTGATGGTGTTGGTTTGTGCTCTATGTTGACTCCAGCAGTGATAGTAAGATTTTTAAAAACATCAGCAGCTCTGCTGTCTCTGATCCACTTGTACTAGCACAACACACACTAACACATCACCAGTGTCAGTGTCACTGCAGAAGTGAGAATGACCCAAATAATACCTGATTTCTGTGGTCCTAAACACTGAAGAACATGAATGGCTAACACAGTATAGAAACAGATGGACTACAGTAACTACCTGATGCACCTATATGACCAGTGGACCTGACAAAATACACGATGAGTGTAAAAAACAAGGTATGTGTGCCTAATGAAGTGGCCAGTGAGTGTATAAAACAACGTTATTTTAGGTGATTAAAACCACAACTGGATTTATCCTACTGTAACCAGGGGCCTTCCTTTATCTGGACGTTCTCTCTCATTGGCTACAGTGACCACGCTCCCTGTTCTTATTGGTTAGAGCGTGAGTGCACGGCACAGCCACGCCCCTTATCTGCAGCTGGACGCACCGTCGTCTTTGTTGTAGTTTTGTACCTGCAGAGGGCGACAGACGCCCACTTATAACAATTCTGTCAATCTCATAGGTTACAAAAGAGATTTAGGAGACGCAATAGGCCTCTCCATTTCATTTTCAGTACTATACGGGCTCTTGAAGACCTTGTTGAGGTCACATACGAAGCTCTGTAAGCTGCCATACATACATCTACAGAGTAGCACTGAGGATGCATGCCAAATTTATCAAATGCTAAAACTGACTGAAAAAAGAAAAGCCAGTTTGTCACAGGTAGGTGTAACATGTTTAAATGGGCATGTTTAAACGTATTTCTGTCCCAGACCTGTGCAAAGCAACGTGCAATAACATGAAAAAACCCATTTCTGAGATAATGAATTAAACATGAAATAATTCACAGGCCATTTAAGGATCTACACCAGTGAAGACTGTGTTAAATCTAGGTCAGTAGGGTATGTTATTTCCATTTTGTAGAGCAGCTTCGTAAACGTACGACTCCATTATTTCAGTACAGAACGTGTTCACGTTTATATCGAATTTATTTGAATACTAATGTTGGGAGGCTGAATCTTAAAATAAAATAAGATAAATTATAATAATATAATTAAAAGATAAATAATTCGTGTATAACCTTGTGTAGATATAGTAATCTGTGTTAATACGTTTTTATTCTTTAGATTTTATTATACATTTTGTGGATATTTACTACGCGTTTTGACTTACAAAAAAAAGAATTTTCCTCTTTTGTGCCTTCAATGACGTATCGTGCACAAGACCTTTAAAATCACATTTATCTGATTCTTTTGACTTTTCCCCCACTATGGTTTTAAATAGCTCCACATCCCAAATTCACTTGGAAACAGCACAACTGATTGGTTGGCTGCAAAGGTAGCCTATATCCAATGAGAAATCATCACCAAGGTGCCCACCAATGACTGCACAAGGACATATGGCACACTTTACATGTATTGTCACTGGGGGGGTGGGGATACTCCAAGTCATTTTCTTCTCTACAGGACATTTCAAACCCACACACGCTTTGGCAGGATGCTGTGAATGAATTTCTATATACATACATACATACACTGTTGTGCACTGTGAATGAATAAGTAATGTGTCTGTTAATAAGCAATTATATACATAAATTACAAAGACAGATTTGCATTGCCAGCTTTTGGAGTGACTTATTTCTCTGCAGTCTTTTCAGACATTTCTACATTTTCTGAAGCTACTGATCTCAGCCGTCCTCCATGCATGCTGCGAATAGAAAATGATGTACACTACATAGGATCTTTAAGAGCCACAACTGTTTTAATCACAGAAGAAAGATTAGAGTGTTGTAACAGCAGATAACATACAGGCTGAGTAACAAGACAGCAAACTGGCAGACACAAAGACGTGATTAAGGTAGAGATAGGCTGAAAAGCAAGATCACCTTAGTGTACTGAATTACAAGGCAGTTTTCACTCAGTCGGCCACATGTAATTGAGGATCTCGGAGTAAGACTGTTAGTACTGCATCAGGTCTCATATCAGTATAACAGGATGCATAAGCGGATCACAAATCAGCATTCTTATCCTAAAAAGTCTGTTAAATATTAGTCAGTGTTCATAAACATTGGTCAAATGGATCATATGATAACGTACCAATTACAATACAGGAGTGTAAACTTGCAGAATTCAGCTACAGAGGTCATCACATGTAAATAATAATCTTTCCTATGACTTTGGGCTGGGATCAATACACTGTAAGACATGATCCTAATGCCAAATCTAGCCATATCTATCCATAAATGGAGAGAGCACAGATTTTAATGAAGAATATCAGGGCATTCATTCATTATGTACAAATAGGCTTAGTCAGCAAGATCATACAGATTCTATTATAAAGGGTTTTTGCCAGTCAGAGAATTTTTTAGTTAAAAAGCATTTAATAAGCAGATTAACCACCTTCTGTATTGGCCTATTGTTCCAATATGAACCTCGTTTTGCTACCAAAGAGCTGTAACACCTTTAACAAGTCATCTGACTTCTGAGATTTATCTACACATAAGGCTAGTCTACATAACCTTGTTGATACCCTTAATAAATTTGTAACAAAATTACTCAAATTCTACTTTGCAATTATGCAAGTTATTGAAATTAAGCCATTTGGGAATGAACCACACACACATCAGAGCATGGTAAATATGTCAACCTCTCCAGAGTGGTGGACCTCCAGGAGAACCCAAAAACATCCACCTAGTTGGTTTATTTCCCCTCACTCCATAATTGCTAAAAGACAACAAGGACCCAAGATAATCATAGTGCTGTACAAAGCTTTATTTACATGCACCATATCTTGTACTACCTAACGTATTTAAAATGCACAGGGATATTTCCGCAAACACTTAGTGTATCTATTGGTAAATAGGATCAATACAGCAAGTCCTGGCATATAGGGCAAGTGATACATAAAAATGATAATTTTTCTAATTTGCATTCATCTGAATTTCCTCTTAATGCATTAACAACAGATTGAAATGAGATTGCCAAATGAAAATAAATAAATATTCCAAGGTCTGATGAGCAGGATACAATACTATGTATGGTTTTAATAGCACAGTGGAATTATGTAAACAATGAACCAACACAACTCTTGAAGAGATTGTACATCAGTGCTTGAGATGTTTCTGGAGTTTTTCGGTTTAAAACAGAATTCAACAAAAAGTTACATTCAACCATGATAAAAGAAAGAACTTCACCATATTAAATTCACCATATTAACAAGCGACAAGGGTCCCTGAATGGCACTACCACCGAACATACAAAACAGTAGCCTCAATCTTGGTGAAAATTTGGTTCCAATGTGTTCAACAAACTAAGTAAACATCCTAACTTACCTATAATACTACAACAGACCTGCATATTGCCATTAGAGCAGAATTGATGCTCTTAAAACACCACCCAATGTGCAGTTATGTACAAATAAAAGGCTAAAATGTGCCTTTGCAGCTTTATAAGCTTATAAACTGTGGTTATTCAACTATACACAATCTTGTAGTGGCCTTTAATCAGTGTTTTGAAATCATACTGCTGTACGTGTGATGTCTTCTCTCTGTAATAAATAAATATGCTAAGCATTTCAACATACACATAAAAAAAAAAAGAAAAAAAAAAAGGGGACCAAGGATCAAGTACTCCAAGCTGCATAAAAACCCTTTAGATGGTTTAAAAGAACATTAATGCAGTGCATCAGAGGAAAAAAATTGTTGTATACATCACATTAATTAGCTCATCAACTGCTCTTAAATCAGTTTTGTGACAGTTCATTTCTTCCCTTTTTTCTGCTTTAAAAATTACTATGAAGGCTGAACAAAAATGACGACAACAACAGTAACATTCTCTGGAGTTTATGTTGTAAACAGGCCATCAATCCATGAAATGATGACTGGTTTGGCAGAAGACAAGTGTTTCCATCTGTGCGAGGACCAGAAATGTGATTCTCCTAAACTATGGATACAAATAATCTAAACCTAACAGTAAAATTATTTTTAGGCCAAGTTCTTTGAGTAGGATAAGGGAAGAAGAGAAGGTTTTAATGTCTCAAACAAATCTGAGAATGTCCAAGCTGCATTACAGTCTCTTTAGTTGCATCCCTTTAGACCTTCGTCTCGATGAAGTCAAACTGCACACACTTTTAAGACTTTACACCCCACAAAAGTCATCAGGCTGTCCATTATATACAAGCCTAGATCATTAAGATTCACAACATATGGCCACAAAACCATCACAACATCAACTGTGTAAATTAGTAAATCGGGTTTAGCTCATTCCAGTAGTTCTCAGACAGCATTTTTCTACAGCATACTGTACACTTGCTTTGCACAGGACAGTGCTTGAATGGACAGGACAGTTTGTAAAGCTTTGTTCTGCCCTGTAACTACATTCCAGGTGCGCAGCTGGTCAGCCTGGTACCCAGCTTTGGGAAGAGGTTTGTTTGGTACTCGCAAGACTCCCTGAATTCAGGTTCGCATTCTGACTGGAAATGAGATGAGAATCGAAACTCAACTCCAATCCTTCTGCATCCATCAGGTCATTCCGGATGATGGCATCCATGTCACAATCAAGGCTACTGCTGAAAGCTTCGAGATCTAGGTCAGTGGAGAATCGGTCCTGAGATGTGGACTGAACACAGGGCACGATCCCATTAAGACCTGACAACAAGGAATCAGATGAGCTGAGCTGCATAGATGTGCTCCTGGATGGAGACTGTTGGAGATGCTGTTTGATCAAGCTTTGGTAGTCTGACTCACTTGCTGAGCCCAAGACTCCATTCACCCGCCATCCAGACAGTGAGGACTTCTTGAGTCCAGCTTGCCCTCCAGGCCCAGCCTGTAGGGCACCACGGCGAGAACTTTGAGCAGAGATGGAGGCACTGGCTTGTGACATCAATGGGTCAGAGTGAGTGAGCAGGACATCACTGTGACTATGTGGCTCAGTGCTGAGCAGATCCTGCAGGCTCTGCTTACTGAAGTGAAAAGTGGCCTGCTTGTTCTCCTGGATAGTTTGCATGGGGGACTGGCGAAGACCTGTGACTGATGACGTGCTGAACATGGAGTTGGGACCATAGCTGCCGGAGGGAACCCCAAGACTGCTGCTAGAGCAGCTAAAGGTAAACACAGGGCTTCCTTGAAGGCTGGCACCATTGTCATCTTGGCCTGGAGACTGCGAGGCCGTTAAACTGATATTGTCTAGCAGGTCATCCATCAGGTTATCAGAGAGGCCATCATTAAGATTCATGGTACCTGCAAGGTCAGCTAGGCGGGGCAGCTCCGTCAAGCCAGTGGAAGGAGACATGCTGCTGGGACTGGAGTATAACATGGGAGACAGTGGCGAGTCATCATCAGGAACTTCGTCAACTTCTAGGTTAGCTAGGATAGGAGACAGCCGACCACTTATGGTGCTGGCATTGGAATTGGTGCGGGAGCGGAAGTCAGTCCAAGTGTCAAGCTCATCGCTGCTGCGTGAGGTGGGGCTCCCAGTCCATTTGGATAGGCTGGAAGAGCTCTCAGAACTTCCATCCTGAGCAGCCTGGAGAGCAGCTTTCTTCTTTGCAGCACGGCCACGGGCACTCTTGATGAGCTTGTTGCTATTGTCCATGGAAACAGCGCGTCTGCGTGGTACTTTGCCACCCTTTCCACCATCTGGATTGACCATCCACCATGAGCTCTTTCCTGTCCCTTCATTCTGTACCCTGACAAACCGACTGTGGAGTGACAAATTATGTCGAATGGAGTTCTGCAAAAACAGAAGAGGACAGATGTTGGTCTATGTTATGGCATTAACATTAGCTAACCAAAATTCCTAGATTGATCAAGGAAATGGCTAGATTTCAGTACTATATTTTAATTGGAGTTAAAGGTCATATTGCAAAGAACTGACTGGGCTGAGTACTTGGGTATTGCATGTTTTTGCCAGTATTGGAAGTAACTGAAATGTTATCATAAATGCACTGAATTTGCAATGTCTATTCATACAAGATAAGGCAGTATTAACATTTAAGGAAGCCGAGGGGTTAAGATATGCAATAAATAAATAAATAAATAAATAATAAAATTATATAAACACCAACACACACCATGAATTTGAGGAACTTAAATGTGCAATACTGATTAATTTTCTGATCAAAATAATACAAAAGTAATTCCATCCAAATTTAGGAATGCTGAATGATATTGTAATGGCATTTTGTCAATGTATTATGACTTTTCTGTCTTGCATTCATATTTTTCTAACTAACGAGTGAACTGAAAAATTAAACTGGACCACCATAATATGCTAAGTAGGTTTTTCACATTTGAAACTATTCAGCAGCTATGCCCTGAGAACAGATTTCCTCACATCTTCACTATGTACAACACTAAATAGCCTGACATTCAGACAGACGAGGCATAAACTGTATACGTTATGTAGGAATGATAGAACATGCTTGGTTATTTTCACTTATTCCCAGAACAACATCACCTGTAAATGTTCAGAAAGATATTTCTGAAGATACAACTAGAACAGTTTTTATTGCCAAGTTTGAAATGTATTATTTTTATCTCCTTTCAACTGGCTGTAATAGCACAGTTCTGTATAAATGACTCCATGAGAACTAGCCAGGCTCAAGGCCTACCTCTACATAGTGGGGATAGAGGTTATGCAGTGTTACAATTAACTTTCCCAAAGAGAAGTCTCTGTGTTCCTCACAAACATTTTTCACTGTTTTGATCTAAATTCACCATAATGATTTTTTTTTTATTTGAGATGTTTGAGTGTAGAGCAGTGATGTAGTCAAAAATAATCACCACATTTGAATTTTTCACTATTTTTTTTTTTTTAATGCAGCAATTACAGCTCATACTGCTAAAGCAACACAAGGGTTAGGGTTTTTTTCCCTGACTTTAGCAGCGGTAACAGCCAGTCCCTTCATCTATTGCAGTTAACCCCATTTACAGGGTAAATCGCAACATGTTCAAATATGCTTTATTTATTTATTTAACACAAAAAATGCAAAGATTGTGCACCACTCTTCCCTACCTTATGTAGAACAAAAAGATAATGCAGGTACATAAATGAGCCAGTGACTCATCTCTAATCAGATACAGACTTGTCTTTGCTTACTACTTAATTACACAGTCAACTCATTGGCTATAAATACGACTCATCTTTGAAAACTAAAATTTTATGCTGTGAACACTTCTGGCTTGACCTTGCCTCTGCTTTCTCAAAGATTGAATGGGCCAGTCTGGTGACACTTGACTTCAACTAAAGCCTTTCCTTCAAGCCAATTACTGGATTTAATCCACAGGGCACTTTCTGCTCACGGAGGAGAACATACCTCATCTCATTCTTAAGATGCATAAGCAGTTTTCCTTTCTTATTTAGCTAAGCAGGCTAACAAAATTGACTGAACTACTAATCTGACCTTCACCCACTGGTTTGTTAAGTAGCTCATTTTGGGCAACTGCAATAAATAACAGATTGCATGGATTTGCACTGCAGACAAACACTGTATGATGATGACATTGCAAAAATGTTCTTCCTGCAGCAATAAGATGTGTGTCAGACTTTACTTCATGAGTTACCCAACTGTTATATATTAAAACTTTTTTTAGAGGGGCAGCCATGGCGTAGTGGTAAGGATCTGGTCTTGTGACTAGAAGGTCGCTGGTTTGATCCCCAGACAGGACATGACTGAAGTGCCCTTGAGCAAGGCACCTAACCCCCTAACTGCTCCCTGGGCGCCGGTGGATAAGGGCTCCCCACCGCTTCGGGCACAAATTCTCACAGCCTAGTGTGTTCACTAGTGTGTGTTTCACTGCATGAATGGGTTAAATGCGGAGGTCAAATTCCGTTGTGTGAAAAATCAAATTGGCTAAATTGGTTAATCTTAATCTTGCTGTATTCACGCCCCAGATCCACGGAGTCTATTAGTGCATCTCCAAAAGTTATTATATGGTGAAAATGCTCATAATTCTAAATTCAAGAGGTTTTATATTAATTACATGTATGCATTTCAATCTTCTTAATTTAAAAATGTTGATACTGATTGAATACTCATTTACTCAAACTCTAAATCAAATATTCTAATATGAGTTTCAGGATTTCTGATTTTTCATATCGATCAAGAGTAAAACAAAAAAAATGAAATGTTACTTTACAGGCAGGAATACAAAATAGTGTAATTTTATAATTTTGAGCACACATGAACTTTCACAATATTCTATTCTTTGAGATTTAAAACTAGCCTGATTAGAATTTCATTGTTGCGTCATGATATAGTTCACACATTTAAAGTATATGCAGCATTTTCGAGTGATAGGGAGTGTTTCAGCCTAATATGCTTGTTGAGTGAGGGGCATCCAATCAGAATAGAGGGAGGCCATTTACATAAAGCATATTGTTATACTACATGTTTAATTGATTTTCTAAGTGAAAGTAAGTCGACCCAGTTTCTACAGAGAACAAACATCTACACATTGTAACGCAGGGTTTTTTTTTTTTAGTAAATGTAACATTTTGGGGAAAAAAATGAAATGTAAAAATGTGGCATTTGCAAAAGCTAAGACATATTGTATGTTTTATTTTCTTTAAAATGTGTTCCAATTCAGAAAACATTTCAGAGCAGAAAAAGCTTTCATTGGAATCTGTACTAGGTAAACTTGTGAAATCTATTTTCACCAGAGGTGCCCAAACTTTGGCATAGAACTGTACATCAATCTTAAAGATGGATAAAACAGAAGCCTGAGGGATAAATGAAGGTTGGATAATAGGAATGTGAAAATAAATCACTGTTCTTGGAATACATAAAATTACTAATTGTACCTGAAAGGGGGGGGGGGGTAGTGTACTGTCTTCATTTAAGCAACCATCTCCTAAAAGGCTATAATTTCATAATATATACACAGATGGCTAGCTAGTTAGATAGTTTCATATACAAGGACATCATCCCCCAAAAATTCACTTGACGGCTATCCATGAACACTGTGGTGACTGTGACAATTATTCTGTAGTAAAACTAAAAGTAACAGCTATTCTACCCCTTTCAAATCCACAGATTGTGCTCTAGAGACTGGAACAAACAGCATCTTAAGTGGTCATTGTTTTGTTTACAGTACTTAACTGTTTGTAAACAACTCAATCTAAATCCCTGGTCTATTAGCTCAGGACAAAAAAAGTGCTCAAGTAATTCAATAGGAATTACCTTCAAGAACAGGTAAATGTAGCTTTCACATATGCTGTATTTATAATTACCTTTAGAACACATTCATTTACATTCTCCATCTACAGCTGCCTTCAAAGTAGAAGCCAGTCACATGACCAAACACTACATGCAAAAGTATGAAAATACGTGGATACATACAAATAGATGTCCAGATACATGACATCCGAGTTCAAACATTTAACAAATTATAAAGGACAGAACAAATTTAATGAAGCCATAATTATAGCTAACAATATTTACATTTATTTATATTTGTTTCTATATTTAACAACTACTAAGGTCCAGTACACACACCACTACTTGATTGTGTTAGGGACCATAAAAAACAAAATTAAATAAACATGGCTATTATTAATCTCGCTGCACATCTACTGATGCTTTTTTTTTTTACTTAACCCTGAAGCACATTTTCAGTGCATGCTTCCCAGAGGCAAGTGTTCCCCACAGACTTGCGCCTGTCTGTCTAGGTTCTTCTGAGGTAAAATACATGCGTTTTCTGTCTAATTACAAGGGTAAGTCCAAAACTATCTAAACTTTAGTTATTTTAAAACTTCTATAGGCTGCAACGTCTCATCAGTGCTTTCTGTACTAGGTCACTGGCTCCATAATAACTGCTGTGCAGCTTTGAATGTGTTAACATCCATTCATTTATGACTGCAGTGCAAGAAAAAAATGGCTGCCCCACTTATGATTTGCAAGTTTAAAAAAATAAATATAAAGCAAATATTAAAGAGTAATGACTCCTTCCAGATGTGTTTGGACATCTGCAAAAAAATGGGAATAAATCTAAGGAAGGTGAATTCTTAAAAAGAATCATTACTGGTGACCAGACACAGATTCATCACTATGAGCCAGCACTATCAGTACACAAAGTGTACTGAAAAGCACATATTGTCAAATATTGTATTTGACTTTTCTGAAAGCTGACTAAAATAAATTTTACAGCCAGATAATTTGACTCACTATTATAGAATGCATTTTATCCAATTATCATCGTTACATTAATGCAAATTCTCAGTTCCATCTCTGAGAATCAATGTCACATTACCACAAAGCTAACCGAGGCACAGGTTATGTTCTCCCCACTGGCTTAAATAGTACTTAACTCAGTTTAATATGTATAAAAATAAAGATATTTATAAATCCTAGCTTACTTAATATTTAAACTTTAGGCCTCGTTCTAATTATTAAGAAGAATGAGCTTTTCATTCTGGTCAGCTAAGATTTAGTTAAACTACATTATTATAGGGTATGATTAGCAGAGCCTCTGATTTCTTACACATGTAATCTGTGAGTGTATTACATTCTTTAGCAAGTTATACATTTTTCTATTCTTCATAGGTTCTGACCCATTTAACTATTAAGATAAAATACATATATAAACAAATTATATTATTAACTCATGTTTATACATGCCTTTTCAGATACCCAGAGTAAGCTATATTAATTATTAGATGTTTTGATACACGTTTTCAGATAGCTTTATTTAGCCCTTCCTTATGAAATGATGATATAGATATTTTTACAAGAATAATTACCCCTGAAATGTCTTGGCACGGCCAGTTTATTGGGTATTGTGCCAAGAAAATGCAGCGCACATCAGCTTTTCTGTTACATTATCATTTTTTGTGAGTATAAGCAAATTAAGTCCATAGAGATCCTTTCATTCAGCACAGACAGCGAGCACCAAGATAGCAGCCAAGTAGCTTCACTTCACTTGGTAAATAAATCAATAAACTACTAAATTAATTAACCTTTGGTAATTTGATTAACAATAACATAGGTTTTTTAACTAGTGGTAAATGAGTATTTTTAGCATCTCTAAGGGTGTCATCACTGTAACCGAGTTAACCATCAATAGGCACAGGCTTAGACGTATTCTTGCGAGTATGATGTCAGCTTTAGTTATGAGTATTGAACCAAATGTAGCCCAAACATTCTGCTCGTGCAAATACAAAACAATGTGTCATCCAATATCAGTCAAATCTAGAACTGGTGAAATTCCTCTTGGAAACTGAGGCATTGTCTTCCCTTCCATTCTATTCATAAAAGACTACTAGCTATAAATAAAACGGCTCTAATAATGGGCTGAAATCTCTAGTGCTTCCCTCCCCCATCCTCCCAAAGCCATGCTGCTGTCCCTTTTCAGCAAAGCAGCCCTCAGAAGAGGACTGGAGTGCAGCCAGTTTACACAAAGCTCGATCTCAGAGTCAAACACCAAGCTCCTCACATTTTGCTACACACTGACCTACATAGTTTCCAGTCAGCTGATTGATTCCTACGCTGAAGGCACCAGCCAATAAGAAACGGAGGTGGGGCTGGAACAGCCAATCACAACGCTTCCACCCGTGAAATCCTGAAGGCTTTTCTTTTCTGCCCTCCCTTCACTCAGATGCAGGCAGATGCAAAAGCTGGGTGCACATGCAGACAATAATTTCAGGATACTCTTCCCTACAGTAAAAGGGAAATGTTCTGTTCTGTTTCAACACTGAATAAAGAGAGGTGGAGAAATGGCTCTACTATCTTGATTGTAATCCTGATTTAAATACATATCAGAATGTTACATCCCTAATAATACAATGAAGAAACATCCAAGTATACCTCCAACTTATCCTTGGATTCTCCCAATTTAACGCAGATATAGTCCATATATGCTCATTAGAATTTCATCTGCTGTAATACATGATTTCCCCCCTTTCCTACCCTCAAAGCCGCAGGATTGTAAACGGATTTCCAGAGGTTTGTCTCTAATTCAAATCCAGCCAAGCCATGAGCATTCATTAGACTTGATTCCATGTTGGATAAATTGCTTTTCCCGGCCAAGCTAATCCCTGAAATCAAACAAGAATGAGGAGTACCAAGTACAGTGAAAGCTCTCTGCACAACCAGGAAAAAAAGCACCTGGCAAAGTTGTCCGATTATACATATCACCAGATGAAAATATGTACCTAGCATAGGCATCTGCATTTGGGCAAGTATGATGCTTTGGTGTGTGTACAAAGAAGCTAAGTAAACAACATTACAACCATCTGTAATCAACTTTAACACCAATGAATGGAGGGAATGTTCATTACCAAGGCCTTCTCTGGGAGGACTATACAGTACAGGTCAGACCTGAGCCCTGGTCTTTACACATGCTTTATCATTCAGATCATTGCTCTTTTTCTTGACTACAGCCCACACTGCTGGGGACAACATTCACTGTAGCAAAGCTACAATTGTGCTGCATCTGCATATAAGCCTACCTCCCCCTTATGTCAGGGGAAGATAGAAGCTTACTGAACTAATGAAGTGAGGGGTGAGGAGGGTTTATCATTCGCAACCTTGCTCGATTTATCTAGTGGCACTAAAACGCCCTATGCCATATCCCTGACATCACCCAGTTAATCAGCAAAGCCCACAACCCTATTAGTACTTCATTTTCATTGCATATACTGATAATTCCCAATAGCAGTAGACAGCAGTATGCATTTACTTGAATGAATGATGGAAGTGTAGTAGCATCATCATAATTCTGTAGATGTCTTAAAGTGCAGTGGACCTACCTTCCACCCTGCAGAGCTGTTGCTGTCACCTTTGTCCTTGAAGTATGGCACAGATCTGACCATCCAGTCATAAATCTGGGCCAATGTCAGTCTTTTTTCAGGCGTGCTCTCGATAGCTTGAGTGATGAGATCTGCATAAGAGTAGTTGCCCCATGCATTTCTGCGGGAAGATGATTTCCTGGGTTGTTGAGGCCCTAGACTGTTGAGGCTGGAGTCACTGCCTGCAGGGGCCAGTGGCTGAGCACTGAGGGGTCCACGAGCGCCTTTGTGAGTAGCAGCAGCAGCGGTGCTGGTAGCCTCCACTGCAGGAGCAGCAGTGCTGCTGGTTTTTAGCTCGCCCTGCGGGTAACTCTGTGTCTCCGCCGCGCTTGTGCTGTCGCTGGCCGTACGGGGGTCAGGAGCACCTTCGTCATCCTCTTCCTCGGGGATAATGTCCGCCTCGCTCGGCTCTGCTTTGCCGGCGCTGGACTCGGGTCGAGGCAGCGGCCAAGTGCACGAGCGCGGCCTCTTCTGGGGCTCGAAGTCCGGGTCTATGTCCACGTCCACGGCTGTGGGCTTCTCCTCTCCGCAGCACGCCTCTGCCATGTTTCCTCCAGCTTCTCCTGGCGCTTTGTGTGCTGGGCTTTAAGACGAAACGGTTCAAGCAGCAGGCGCAGGGTCGCCTCGCAGTCCATTAATGGACGGGTTCCTCTGAGGCAGCTTAACTTTCCTCACAGTTCATCCAGCCTGTGTGCACAGTAGCTAAACGTGTCCAGATTTGCATGCGGACGTCGTGCACTTCTCTTCTGCTCTCTCACTCTCTCCACGTGTGCAGCTGGTGCTCAGCTAGATGTGGCTTTTGCAGTAAATCCTCCGAATGCAAAAACGGCGACTGATCCAAGGCTGATCTCCTCAACTAGCTGCTGCTTTGCAGAAGCAACAGCACACCGACCTTAGACACCCAACAACCCTAAGCTGGAAACATTATCTCCAAATGCAGCTGCCATCTTGACAATATTTTTCAAGCCTTTACGTTACTCGCTGCTGCTCCTGCTACCCAGCCAGAATAAAGACAAGGAAGCTTCCCAGCGCCCATAAAGCGGGGGCGAATTCATAGTGTGCGCAGCGTTTACAAATCAAGCCATCTCTACCTCTACTGTCCCCCCACAGTGAGCACCGCCACGCAGCGTCTCCTCAGCTCGGCTTCCCCCAAACGCGCTTCTATGAGCGCGGATCCCAGAGCTGAACTCCGCGCCCCACATCCTGGGCGATCCGATGCAACTAAAAAAGCCTCGTTAATGCGCTGCCAGCCCAGTCCTCTGCAGCAGCAACGCTGAAGGCAAAGCTCTGCCCCCTGCAGGCCACACGTGTAATTGCATCTTAAAGGGGCCACTTCCTAGCACTGAGCCAATATGAATATGTTCACACAATTTAGTCATTAAGGTATGAAGTCACTCAGTGTTTTGATGTGAAATGTCACATAAAGATGAACCAGATGTGTCAAACGTTTAATGGTTATTGGAGATCATTTATACAACAATTCAATCCTCAAAGAAAACTCCAGTCCTGGAGGACCGGATTCCTGCAGAGTTTGGTAATCTTCCTAATCAAACACACATGATTCAGTTGAGAAGGTGATTATTAGGTTTAATTGTAGTGTCCGAGCAGAAAAATCATCGAGCTATGCTGGACAATCCAGTACTGGAGTTTGACACATCTGCTCTGTTTATCAACACTATATTATCAACACTACACAATACAATTGTACGACAAATTGGCTATTTATATTCTATATGGGAAATATGCTATATTGGTGATCAACCCCTGGTTCCTATAACTTTTTTAGTCAATGTCATTGCCCACAACTGAATTTGACCTTCACATTTAACCCATCTGTGCAGTAACACACACACACACACACACACAAACACACACACGTGAAAAGGCGGTGAGCCCTATCCACAGCACCCAAGGAGCAGTTGGAGGTTAAGTGCCTTGCTCAAGGGCACTTCAGTCATGACCTTTCTAGATATTGAACTGGCAGCAAGACCAAATCCTTAACCACTAGGTCATGGCTGCCCCTATAAGCAACAGTGCACCATTTCAGTAATGTTACTGTAAGTCAGTTCTACTCACATCCTGAGAAATACTTCACATCTGGTTTTAACAGTCTAAGTGGGAGCTGAAAGTAGGTCTGTTTGAAACAACTGGCCCATTAGGCCACCAACATCAACAGACATTGATTTTGTAGTTGAATGTTGTTCATGACGTCATATGAAAAAAAATACATCATCAGGAAAACGTCTAATAACATCCCGTGCCTGCTGGGGGTATAGCCAAAAAGAATAATTTAGGATAAAGTTAAACTACCTTTACAAGCTTCTTAATTTGTGCCACATTCAGAGTACAAAATTAAAAGTTGTAGCCTTGAATAATGCTGTCTGTACGGTCAGTTCGGTCCAAAAATTAAGATATGTGCCACCTCAGGTCTTCAGCCTCCTTTAATATAACTGTTTCCACCATGTCTGTGGACATAGTCACATGCTCACCAGGCATCCTGTGAACAGAATCTGAAACAACATTGCAGGGTGCAAAATAGTTTGCAAAATACTATGCAAAAATAGTTTCATCTCTACAAGCTACAAGTTAAAACTACACAGCTGACTTATGAAAACTGCTAAATTAGTCACGTTAGTGATGGCACAATTAAGAACAGATTTGTATATGCCTGCCCATTCAGCATTCACCAGTTTAACCTCCCCAGCAATGCTAAAATCATAAAGAATGTTACTACTACAAACTGGAGTTACTGTAGTGGAAGACCTGTGGTGCAGTTATCAAACTTTGGTAAGAATCAAATGTATCATAGATATCCAGGAACAACTCACTTGAGTTTATTTTTTTGACATCCCTGAGGATTTCAGCCCAGTAAGAGAGCTGCACAATTCAGCTGACACTGCTTTTTAAAATGAGACAAAATAGGGAAGACAAACAGGACACAGGTCATTTACACACATCAGACTTAAAGGCACAATAACACAAAAGCTGTTGAATGCTAAAGTATAAAAGAGTCTGTAAATGGGCAGGCATAAATGAAATGTGATTGTATTTGATACATAAAACCACACAAAATAATAAAAAACATGTGTCATACAAGGCTGAAATGCCTAATTTTCTTCTTGTGCTTCACATAAATGGAGAAAGTCCATGTCCCCTGAACAGGTACACAAAGGTAAGGAGAATGGGCCCGAAGATAAAAGCAATTTTAACAAAACTGAGATGATGAAATTACACATAAAGCAAACAACCTGTGCATAAAAAGAAATATCTTAAAATAATTTACTTTATGTTGTTCTCTTAAACATATCATTGACAGCTGAACTGGTCTTACATTTCACAGAATAAAATAACTACTGTAAGTTGCGATAATAAGGAAAAGAGTTTACATACTCTTTAAGGCAAGTCCCTCATCAAGATACCTTGTCCATTCCATTTATGGAATTCAGTCCACTAATCTATTAAATGTTTATAGCTTTCAACGTCTTAAAATATAAAGTGCTGCAGAATAGTGTAATATTGATTCAAATATAGTTCATTGAAACTCTCAGAGCATCCAACGGATATGCAGTTGGTAATGTGTGTTATGAAGAGCTTCGATCCCCTTCTACCCAGTACTCTTCTGTCTGCATCTCTGTGAGGCGGGACACTGTCCTCTGAAAGGCAAACACCTCTTCCTCTCCAGTGAAGATTGACAGAGAACTAGCAGCATCCTGAATTACACAAAAGACAAACTATAAGAAAATGTGTCAGAAGACTGATGCTTTCCAAGCAAAAAAAGTACTTGGAAAACATCCATATCCTCTAGTTATAGTGTGATTTATACTACAATTCTCAAATCTGTCTTTATCCTTATTAATCCTACTATCAAGCTATTTTGTTGTTGTGTCTTCAAGACTAATATACAGTACGTAAATTATCTTTGGTCTGATTGGCTGGCCTGTAATGTGCCTCAGTCAGAGAACTGGGCTGAAAAACTCTACCATTAATGGGCAGAGATAATTTGCTATAGATTTAATTATATATATATATTGTTACGTGCCCACCCAGTCTAGGGGTGAGGGTGGAGTAACGATATTAAATTGACCAGGTGAAATGCAGTAACCAGTGTGATGAAGTAGGTAAATGAGACTGCACAACCAGAGAGTTTTAACAGTTTACTAAAGTTTAAAAGCAGAGGGGCAGACATACAAACAATCAATCAATCAGACAAACATTAGTTGAAGTGAGAGACAACAACATTAGGAAAGTGATTTCTAAAAGTATAGGTGGACTATGGACAGTGCCAAAGGAAAGAACAAAATCATAAACACCTTACCTACCTAACAAAATCTTCCCTGCCCAAAAACTACATAATGGCACCTGCCCCTAAAACCTAGTGACACCTATACAGTGAGTTTATCTACGTGTGTGCAAAGTCAGTGGGCCCAAACTAACACCTGTCCACACAATACTCAAGAGTAACGACACACAGTGGTACTACACATAATCAGAAGCTGAACCAAAAGAGAGTGCTTAAGTCAGAGTACATAAAAGCATTCCCTAACTTCCTACAGAACTAAAACCACATAATACAAAAGTTACTCTCAGTAAAAACAATGTCCCAAAGACTCTCACACAAACAAAGACATTACTCTCACTCTGTCTCAAAGTCTCTACACCAGTCTCAGTGGAGTCAAAGCTCCCTTCCTGGTTGGAGTCAGGTGCTTATGAAGTACAAGCCACGCCCTCCACCAACTGAAGTCCGGATGGTGATTGGCTGGAACATAATGAGGCTGAATGGAGGCAATTGGGCAAGAGAGACACTGAAAAGACAACGTGCTCCTTGTGCACGTAACATATATATATATATATATATATATATTGTATGGACTCAGAAGCAAATAATCAATTTTCAAACTTTAACAATGTTTACATACCACATCACATTATTGATTTGGTATGTAAACAATGGAATTGGAGGTTCTATGATATAAGAATTTCAAACATATTTTAAAGCATATTGATAGTACTAGCAGTCAAAAAGAGCTGCTTACATTTATGCATGTTATACATTATGATTAAAAACTGTTTTTGTGTGTATATTCTGTCTATTTATTTAAGATGGAAATCACAAGAAATGAGAGCTACTGCAAAACTTATTTCAGGCACAATTAAGACCCATAAAAACCTGGTGAGGATACACTGACAAAAAACTGCAAGATGTCAAGAGAAGAGCACATACACAATGTTGATGAACTATATTTTCCTCTGTCACATTCAGCAATTACTGCAAAAAAGTTCTTTCTGACTTGGCATACTATTATGTTTTTTATGATTTAATTCCCTTAACCTAACTCCACTCTTACATTAAACTCATTGGAACCAATTATTGTTTCAGATTTTTTTTTCAGATTCACTTTAACCCTACCTAAAGAAAAAATCAATCAGTGTGCATTTTTTTCATGTGGTTACTGGACAATAATCCTTAGGCTTTCAGAAAACACTACTGAGGTGGAACATTTGGATACATCTTCAGTATGTTTAGGCAGGGAACATAAATGTAAAAGAATCTGTTGTAGTTAACAGGGTTCCCACACATTTTCCATTTCAAAATTGCATAATTTTCTAGACTCTTCAGTAGATTTTTCAGAACATATTTGATAAATGTTTTTAGTTTATAAATATTAACCAAATACGAGTTGAAAGACAGTAAAATTTTATTTTCAAGGCATCTGCACAGCCTTATTCAGCATGTGTCCATGGAAACAAAGATGAATGCAGCCGTATGGTTCTCTTACACAGATAAAAATAGTGCATTTAGTGTTCTGCTAACTACACTGCATAACTCATAAATGTTCAAACAAGCTTCATAATTGTTTATTTGTGATGCGATGCATATAACTGGTACTGCCACTTTTTCTTTCAACCTGATTTTGTGGCAAATGTCTTGATTTCATTAAAAACGCTCTGCTTGTTTGATCAATCTATTTATAAAAATATTTATTCCAACCTGGAAATTTAAATTTAATACTTTTCCATATTGCATAAGAACCCTGAATTAATTTGTTTTCTGTTGTATTAACTACACTGATCCAGTCACCATGACTTTTTTTATTTAATATTTAATAATATGCTACTTTCTCCTTGAAAACTTAATGTACTCAAGTTACACAACTGGAACAAAAATATGCTTGGGTTGTACCTTTTATTCCAGAAAGTGTAGAAAGCAGTAACTGCTTCACACATCCAGCAAAGCCTCACAAGCTCTCAATAGATCTTAAAATTCTAAAATTTCATTTTGTGTACTTTGTGGAATTTAGCATTGTCTTTATTATTGTTTGAAAATTCCCTATTGGTTGTGGCTTTCCTTGTTTTAAGTGAACAAAAACAGTTGTTAAACTGATGTTTCTATCAGCATATGACACGTGTGTATAAGTAATTCTTTTTCACTGCTGGTGAATAATTAATTACAGTCTACATATCTAGTGGTTATTAACTTAACTCTTAGTTTAATTACCCTTTTTAAGCCCAGGTCATCAATTAGAATGTGGCTCTCATCATCATGGTGCCCTTCATTTAGGAACAGTTCTTCTAATGGCACATCAGCCTGCAGCACCACTCGAACCTGTAAAATGATTCAATTGTGCTGCATGATGTTTGTTCAAGAACTTCATCAAGATAAATATAATTACAACAGCAGATATTTTACCTTATGGTCATAGAAAGCATCAATGAGCGTTATGAAACGCCTGGCCTGGGTCTTCTTGTTCAATGTGAGTAAAGGAATTTTCCGAATGAACACTGTGTCAAACACTGTAGACATTTCTAAGTAGTCACTTGCACCTAAAGGCTGAAAATAAAAATAAAACAAATTGGTTGAGTAGGCCTGACAGATTAAGGGAAGTGATCTGATCATTAAGTAAGACATCAAACTCACTCGATCACACAGCTCCTCAAAGGTGCAGTCTGCAATGGTCCCACATGCTTTGCTTAGTGTCAGTGTCCTACCATGTACCTTCAGAGACCTCGGACGGGTTACTAAATAACAATTTATTTCAAAAACAGATCATTTAAATAACCAAAAGCCCTGTTTGGACTGGATTAAAATTACATGGGGTCCTGGGGTAATTTTGTCTTTTACATTAGATCCTCTGTGATTTTATTTACATCCAGATGGATCATGTCTGAGGTTTTCCCCTTTGTCCTCTGAGAAATTTACTGAATTACCTACTGTTTTCAGAGCTTGTCTGATCATTTTAAACTCATCCAAAACCAAATCTGCATTTTTCCAGGCAGAAGCTTTCTTGCATTTGAGAATAAAGATTTTTATTTTTAACATGAAGAACCACCAAAACCTCCAGAAATCACAAAAACATATGAATGTTTTAGAACAGCCATTTAATAATCTGCTTGTTATGTATGGAAGACTTTCCACTCCATATGCTTCCAGGGAGAGCATTTTGTGGATGAAAAAGAAACGAAAATCTATAATAAATAAGGTACTGTCAATTTCCTGTTCAATACACTATATCAAAATTGAAGCTAAACACTAGCACACATGATTAAATCTTCTTTGAATGGGAGTGAATGGAGTTAAATGGCTAAAACATTGAATACATTTTGGTAGTTTTAATGTTCAACATTTTATTAATTTTGGAAAGTTTACAAATATGCAATATAAAATAATCTATGAAAAACAGGATTACTGTGTTTTTCTAATCCAGCTCGGTTATGTCCAGAAAAATGTTAGCATTTTGGTTACATAGTGCTGATTGGTTATGCTCATTGGCTGAGCAGAGCCATGCCACTGGTTTAAAGTCTTAAAAGTGGTGTTTTAAGACAGGTAAAACATGACAGTGGCGATGATTAGTTTTATGTAGTTCTGTTTTGTGAAGATTAACAATTTATTTTGGACTTCCTCAGCAGTGCCTATAGCATCTGACCAATCAAGACAACAAGTGGAAGTTCTCCATAATATACAGCTTCTCTGATAAACCCCTCAGAATCTCACATGTCCTGTGGTAATTTTAACACTGTCTGGATGTAGGAGCTTCTACTCTGAGGAGACATGTAAAATGTTAAAAAGCAGACATCCCCGGATAAACTAATCCAATCTGAGCAGGGCTGAAAGGTACATAGAGCATTCATAACATACATAAACTAATAAAAAAAATATCTAATAAAAAAAATATCAATTATTCCTTCTGAAGATCTTCTGCTCACATTCAACACAACATTATCTAAATGGAAAATGTATTTTATTTCATGAATTAATGAATGGATCTTCATCTATTAGCATTGTTAAACTTTCATTTTCTTTATGCCTAGATGAACCATATTAAGCCTGGCCACACTTGTCTAGTTCTCAAGATAAAAAAACAAATAACACAAGAAACAAATAATAATAAAAAAAATAATATAAAGCGAATATATATCCACATCAGAAACTTACTGTCATTTTGCTTGAATGCCATTTCATCAAAGAGTGTGTCCAAGGTTGTATTGACATTGTCTTCACTGGAACTAATTCACAAACCAAAAAAATCTGCTTAATCATTCTACAGAGGTGATTAAAAGTTTTATTCTGTATAAATAAAAACGTCAGTCCTAAAAGTAGACAAAGCGTACCAAATCAAACAAATTAAGTTGTGTTAGGTCAAATTTATACAGAAATATTGAAAATTCTTAAGTGTTCATAAATTTTCAAGCACCACTGTATACAATATATTAATCATACAACAACAACAACAATTATTATTATTATTATTATTATTATTATTATTATTATTATTATTATTATATACAAACACCAGTTTGTAATCAGCTTTAAGGAAGCATGCAATTACTTCTCTAAAACAGAGCAATGTGCTATGTTTCTTACAGGTAGAAGAGCTTTCCTGCTGCGGGTCGATTTCTTCTGCGGTAATCTATCCCAGAATCTAGACGAAGTGTTTGGCAATACTCCTATTAAAAAGAAAAAAAGAATGATAATTACACATAAAGCTAATGATACTTTATATTTTTTCAGTCTACTCAAATACTGTGAAATGCATGAGCAGCTAGTCGACTAATTAGACCATCTCAACTGTAGTTTCAACATTAATCAAGTTAGCCAGACAGCTTTTAAGTTCACTTTGTGGATACACATTTGCAAGTTCTTTATCATAAAGCTAAGCTCTTTATTCATTGGATGAGAGGCTTTCAAAAGAATATTAATCGAATAGATTCAATCTTCATTACAAGAACTACAAAATTATACTGAAGAAACAAATACCTTAAGCACAGCGATAAATGGCACAAAGTTCACCCTCTGTAATCCATTCTTATACAAATCTGTAAAACAGGACTTTGTACTCAGCACAATTTAAACTCCTGTCTGTGTTCTAACATATACTGTATAAACAGTGGGTTTTGTTAAAGTATTTCAGCAAAGCTGAGGAACACAGCTGGATGTGAAGTTACATACTACTGCCTTTGTAAATTAACATTTACAATACACAACACAAAGTTTTATTCTTTGGTTTGAACCTTACTTTACTTCTTACCATCAGGAGGTCTGTTGGATGTGGCTACAACCACAACACCATGGAGAAAGAGGTTTTCAAAGAGCTGCTTGAGAATCATGGCATCTGCAATGTCTGTGACCTATTTGATAGAGAAAGTCAATCAAGCTATAAGGATGCAAAACAGGAATCCTGCTGACTTTCTGATCCCAGTGCACCCAGTGTCCCTGTAATGTGTTAACCAAAATAAGAAAAATTAAAGCTAAATGTATATGTTTTACCTGGAATTCATCAAAACATAGAAGGGAGGCTTCCTCACTTATTTCTTCTGCAACTGGTGAAATAGGATCATAAGCTTTTGCCATTTTTCCCACTTTTCTCTTTGGCATGCTCTGTTTCAGTCTATGGATCCCTAAGAAAATAAAACATTTTATTACATTGTCATACCTAGTATATATATGTATAGATTACAGACCACAGATTTCTGATGATTTGCTGTTGGAAGATGACCTTCAAATTACAGTCACTGCAGATATAGAAGATCTCACTTACTGATTTTTAATGAAAGTATACTTACTTTTGTGTACATCTATCATAAATCCATGAAAGTGGACCCTCTTTTTGTTTGATATCTCAACATAACTGTAAAACATGTCCATTAGCATAGTTTTACCAGTCCCTGTAATATGAGCATTAAAATGACACTTATTAGTAAGGAGCCTAATAATTGAACCAAAATTATCCTGAAAAGTGCAGGACCAGAGCACATACAACTAAGCAACTGCTGCAGCTTGTATATCACAGTTTCATAGCTTACCAACATCGCCATAAATGTAGCAGCCTTTCGGTGGCTTCTGTCTGAAGAACAGCTGCAAGATACAACAACAATACTAAAATATGGTCACTCAAAAATTTTAAACATGTCATAAACCATGATGAAATCCCTACAATTGAAATAACATAACATAAGGAAATATAATCAATTGCCATTAAACGTAATAATTCCCTTTTAGTAAGCTGTGTTATAGGCTGTAAAATCTCATAGAATTTTAGTCAGACTTGTGAAAGTCAAAAAAAATAAATCTTACTTTTGAAAATAATGATGCAGAGTGGTTGCTGTATCCTTTCAGCTTCTTCTGCATTCGATCCAGTTCTCGGAGAACAGCTCTTTGCTGTTGGTCCTCTTGTAGCAATCCATTCTGAATGAGATTGTTGTAATGTTCTAAAGGTCCATCAAATGTGCTGTTTGGAGTGTTTGTTGCAATGGTGTCTTCAATGGGTTGAGACAGTACACTTGACGCAAAAGCTGAATGGCGTAATTAAACATGACAGTTTAAAAAAATTAAAGACAACAACTTCCATGGCCATGGTATTATGCCAAGCACACAAAGACAGATCTTGGAGCCAATTACATCTTATGCATTCTTGCAACAGCTGTGATTGCCTCATTTGATGTCTGTTTAATTTATCCCAAGAGCAACTAGGTGCAATTTTTGCAATAAGTAAACCAGTACACATTAGCAAAAAAGGGTGTATCTGAAGTAAGTAAATAAGTGATTACGTATGCTGCCCAGCAAATCTGTATAGAGCATAGTACTGTAGTACTGAAACTGAGATTCTTAATTACAGACTAATAAATAGTATTTTTACATTACTAGTACATCACGTGTTCATAATTCAATTCAAAAAGGTAAACTGTCATATGTTTTATTTTCAGTACACATAAAGTGACATTTCAAGCCTTTTTTGTTTTAATGTTGATACTGTTTGAATAATAATTTACTCAAACTCAAAATGAAATATTCTAATAACTTTAGATACTGGATTTCTGATGTTCATGAGCTATACGTTTATAAGTTTATCTTTTACAATCAAATTATGAACAAGAATGAACTTTTTCTCAATGTTCTAATTCTCTGTTTTATTGTGATTATTATTCATCCCTAAACTATTTCAGATTAAAAAGAACTTCATGACATTGTAATGAGATACACTCGGTAGTTTTTTTTTTATTAACTAGTCTGTTGTGAAATCACGAATAAATACTATAAACGTATTAACGAGCGTTGAAGCTTATATGTGTAAAAGAAACACTAGAGAGTCTAGTGAACACATACAGTTAGCTAACCGGCTAACGAGCTGTCATACGGTCAGAGCTGGTCAACGCTTGTATAATTATTTATCACCAACAAATAAAAAATACCCTGTTACAGCAACTCACCTCTTCTGACAGTGTTGTCAACACTCGAGTGACACAATGATATTTTCGGTATTAGCTTATTCTTTAAAAGAAAACGAACACTGACAGCCACCAAGGACGCTCCACCGGCTGCCATCTTGGCATTCAAAATGTGAAAACTTTATTAGTGGAGCCCCGTGTGTTCATCACGCTTAGGGCGTGGCTTCACGACAGAAAAGCTCTCCATAGATAACGCGACTCTCTCTGTGTGTCATCTCTCTTGTATCTTATACTCTGCCCCGTTTTATTTTATCTCTTTCGGTCTTCTCCACATTATCTTCATTTCTCTCTCCCCCTTCGGTTTTACCTCTCTCTGTCTTCTCCACGTTATCTTCATCTCTCTCTCTCTCTCCTTCTTGCTCTCTTTGTCTTCTCTACTCTAACTGCCCCCCGTTCTCTCTCTCTCTCTCTGTATCTCTCGCGCTCTCTCTTCTCTAACTCCTCTCTCTTTCTCGTTTCTCTCTCTTTTCTCTCCCTCTCTCTTCCCCCCCCTTCTTGCTGTCTCTTGCTCTTTGTCATCTCTGTCTTCTCTCACCCTCTCTCTCTTCTCTTGCTCTCTTCAGTACTCTCTCTTTTCTCTCTGTCTTTCCCTCTTCTGGCTGTCTCTCGCACTCTTTGTCATGTTTCTCTTGTCTCACCCTCTCTTCTCTCACTCTCTTTTCTCTGTTTTTCTCCCCCTCTTCTTGCTGTCTCTCGCTCTTTGTCATCTCTGTCTCTCTCTCTCTCTCTCTCTCTCTCTCTCTCTCTCTCTCTCTCTCTCTCTCTCTCTCTCTCTCTCTCTCTCTCTCAGCAGTCACATTAGTTCTGTACTACTGTATGTACTATGTGTGACTTTGTGTCAGTGCTAAAAACACTGCGCTAGGCTCTAGATGTCTGTTGCCATGGCAACAGTGGTGCCTTTAGGCACAGTGCAGCCTGCTCACTAAAACACCCACACAGTCATCAGACATTTACAGTGAGACTGTGGAGCACCAGTAAGCTTGGAGATCCAACGTTACAGAGAATCAGAGTCTGCTGAGAACCTTCAGCTTCAAAACATTTCACATTTTCACCATGATCTGTGCACTGCCGGGTAAGAGGACGCATGCTTCTTCTCTCTTTACAGTACTGGTTATTGTACTGAATTACTGTGTCTAGTCATTGATCTGATGATAATAAAACCAGTACTGAACAGCTGGGTCTTGTAAGAACCCAGGTCTCTTTTCATCAGTCCCCTTTCAGAAGATCTAAGAGATAACAGGAATGTAGCAAGGGTCAGGGTCTGTGACTGATTAATGAGGAATGATGTTGAAATCTGTGAGAAAGATGGTAATTCATCTATGTGCAGCCAGGGAAAAGCAAGTATCCCCCACCCAACTGCTGAATGCATTAATCTAATGAGATATGCAGCCTGTGTGCTAACCAGCAGTGTAGTCCCAGTGTCCTACAGACATGTAGGAGGAAGTGTACTGAAGATCAGCCCTGCAGCCAAATACTTCCTGGACACAATTATCAAATATGATCTAAAAGCCATGGTTGAAGAAACCATAAAAAGATACTATAAAGGGCTCTTTGAGCAATGCCGTAGAAAAGCCATTATGTAAAGATTCTTTGAACTTAAACAAAGGTTATTCACATTCACATCTCTCAAAAACAGTTCCACAAAAGGACCATCCACTGACATGATATTAAAGTGACAGTTTGATAGAAAGTCAAGTTCACATAAGCGTCCCCTTGTCGCCAATGTATCAACCAAGACAAGTTTGTTTTAGT
Organism: Crenuchus spilurus; assembly: GCA_036984385.1. Lineage (NCBI taxonomy): Eukaryota > Metazoa > Chordata > Actinopteri > Characiformes > Crenuchidae > Crenuchus > Crenuchus spilurus. The sequence goes on along the minus strand of BRDA01008161.1, from coordinate 84,745 downwards.
TTTGGAGCTGGAGTTGCAAGGCTAATGTAGCTAATAGTAAGCTAGTGCACATGGCATGACCAAATCATTACACAGCAGTCATTAACCACTTTAAACAGTTGTAGATATGGTTATGTGGTTTCTGATACCATCTGATACACTGGTCAACTGTATTAAAATCACCTCCATGTTTCGACACACATTGTCTATTTTATCAGCTCCACTGACCACATAGGTACACTTTGTTGTTCTACAGTGACAGACTAGTCAATCAGTTTCTCTGTATGCTTTGTTTCACCCTGTTCTTCAATGATCAGGACCATCACAGTAGATGTATTATTTGGATTGTGGTCCATTCTCAGGAAAATCAGGAAAAATGGGCAAGTATAAGGATTTGAGAGACCTTGACAAAGGTCAGACTGTAAAGTCACCTGGGTCAGAGTATCTCCAAATTGGCAGGTCTTGTGAAGTGTTCCTTTTATGCACACAGTAGTATCTACACAAAGTTTTCCAATAAAGCCAGCAACCAGCAACAGGGTCAATGTGGCCCAAGACACACTGATATTTATAAGGAGTGAAGGTTAGCCCACCCAGTCCAATCCCACAGAAGAACTACTGTAGCACACATCACTGAAAAATTTAATGACCCCTATGATGGCAAGGTGTCAGAACACACAGTGCATCACATTTTACTGTGATTATTGCAGATCAAGTATTCCTATGTTATTCCTTAATCACAGTGGCCTCATTCAGCAGCTTTGCTATGCTGCAAAAATTATTTATAGTATGTTATGGTTTGAGAAACCTGGCAAAGAGATCAAGGTGTTGATTTGGTCTCCAAAATCCCCACATCTAAATCTGAGTCTTGTGCTGGACAAAGTCCATCTCACAACTTACAGGACTTAAAGGATCTGCTGCTAATGTATTGGTGCCAGATACCACAAGACACATTCAGGGATCTTTTGAAGTCTCTGCCTCAGTGGCTATTTTGGCAGCATGAAGGGGACTTACACAACAGGCAGGTGGTTTTTATGTTGTGGACAACAATGCCTGTTTAATATGCCTGTTTAATTCTAAGGGATAATAAAAGATTGGGGAATGATCATGTTCAAATGACACGTTTTTATATACAGATTTGAAGTAAACGTCACAAGAAAATACTGGATATGGGCCTTAAAATGAAAAAAAAAACAAGTATAGCTTAAGCTTATTCTTGCTGTTTTATATTATGAAATAAACAATGTATGTAGCTTAACATGTGCATATAACAGCAACTGTTTCATTCAGTTTAATCTGAAATTTTCTGCAAATCTGTTGTTTTTCTCTACTTTCAGCAATGTCTGTTGAAAAGCAGCATCTTCTTCCTGGGATAAATAGTTTTGACTGTGCTCTGCGTCCTGAGGAGTAGCATCTTATTAGAGAGGAACTACACACTTGATACAAAATAGCATCTTAACAAGCTCACATCAGCTCCCCAAGTGGTAAGTAAAAACAGCAATGGTAGCTATCATCCATCCATCTATTATCCCACCCACTTAATCCTTATCAGGGTCGTGATTAGTCCCCTACCCCCTCACTGGGCGCAGGGGCAGGGCACACTATCCCATCTATCATATGACTTTTTATTAGACATTGTTAACATGAAAATAATAAGTGCTGTAATCAATGGTGATTATGTAAAAATCTTGAAGCATGTGGTAAATACAAACATCAGCAACAGGGCTGGAAATAGCTACACTTACATTTTTAGTGCAGGAAAAAAGCCAGTCTGTATAACTCATATACTTACACTGTAATTACATTAGATTAGTAATCATTCACTTTTAATACCAGATCCAATTTAGATGATCCAACTCTGACTGTGAACATAAACATGATATTGTTAATAAACCTTACATTATAATTCAGTTGAGATGGAAAGTGGCTAGATATCAAAATTAAGTACTTTTATAGTACTGATAGCATTATTTTAGTACAAACAGGTATCATAAAATGAATTCTTATCAGCATCAGTGATGATTTAAGTATGCCATCTGCACAGTGCTGCTTTGATTATTCTGCAATCCACTGCAATACAGGTCTTTTATTTCAGTGTGTTAATATTTAAAGGGAGGTACTGAGGTACAAAGCATCAAAGTCAAGGCAACAGAATAATCAACCCTAAAGGAGAATATTAAAAATATATAATGCAAGCTATTTGTTTGTACAGACTATCTATAGGCCACACAGAAGATGATTTGTGCTCACTGTGGTTACACTGAAAAGCCTGAAATCAATCTATCCATATTAGAGCTTGAAGTTAACTTCTATCTTCCAAGATTCTTTCTCTTAGGTTAAGAATGCTTTATATGTTACTAGAACAGGTACTGAATTGTTATATTTATATTTTGTATATATAATCACTGTAATTTTTTTAATATTTTGGAGCATTTCCATTAAACGTGAAATCATTCACACAATGTAAAGTCTAGGGGCCATGTTCAAATGGCTTGTGAAATAATAAATGACAAATGATGTATCACACACTGTTTGTATCATATTTAAAATTGTATTATCAGTCTTCCTACTAAGTTTATTTAATGTTGCAGACCAAACTAAGACAGAACACTGGCCTGTTCCAAGTCATTCATTCCACAAACTGTGTAAGTGTGCTCCCTGTGGAACATATCCCAAATTAAAAATGGCCCAACAAAGCAAGCACAGCAGTTTAGACCCCTTGAGGACCCCCTTCAACCACAGCTCCTGGTCAGTTCCATTATTCTCCAGTCTGTGATGCCCCTGCTCATTAATCAGTATTTAAGGTGGCATTTAATCTACGGGTGTCAAACTGGCTTTGTAATGGGCCACAGCTCTGCATATATCAGCATTTGAAAAGACTGTAGCTTCTGTTTCCCACTGTTTAAGTCACCACCAAGGGTTTTTATTGTTGATGTCATACTGCTTTATGGATCCCACTCACTTAGCCTTATCAGTTTGTCCTATCAGTTCAGATCCTCAAGTGACTTTTTCTCCAACAGATCAGAGCCCAGCACTCTTAGTGGACAGTCCATAAGTGATTCCATACTGAGGAGAGAGCTGTAACTGTGTAAGATGAAAAATTATAACTTGCAGTACAGTATTACTGGCCACTGAGGAATTTGCCCTCCACATTTAACCCCTCAGTGCAGTGAAACACACATACACACACTAATGAACACTAGAGGTCAGTCAGAGCACAGGCCCAAAGCAGTGGGCAGACCTATGACAGCGCCTGGGAGCAGATGGGGGTTAGATGTCTTGCTCAAGGGCACTTCAGTCATGACCTGCCTGGGGATCAAACTGGCGACCTTCCCCAACCACCAGGCCACAGCTGCACCCATAAACAACCAGCTGCTGCATTTGCCCGGAAATGAACCCATTCCTCCTCTCTGGCAGGCGAGAATTCTACCACTGAACCACCAATTCTAAAACACTATAGTATATAATTATAATCATAATTCAAACTATAATTACTGAATCTTTAGAAATGCTGTTGTTAGTCAAAAATTGTCTTTAGAAGTAATTTACTATAGCTTTTGTTGTCCATGTCAATAAAATCAGTCAAAGTGTAGGCCCCTGTAGTTGAACGGTGGAGGATGCGGTCTACTAAAGGATGCTGAAAGACTTCACTCAGAAATTTCCTGTAAACATGTATGTAAGTCTTTACATTTATGCATTTGCAAATATTCTTATCCAAGGGACCTACAATTACAATCATGCTATTATTTTGTAGTGAACTGTAGTGTTAGGAAGGACCCTTATTGTTATAGTGTTGTGTAATTAACTAGACTGAGCGCTGAACCCCAGTGAGTGTCAGCAGTGTTTCCCACTATACCAGGCCAGACTACCAACTGCTGAGTCATCTCTACTTAACGAATGACTAAATACTTATCACACTTTCTCTTTCTTTGCAGATATATTGTTTCTTTTGTTTGACTATCTTTGTCTTTTACATTCTTATGAATATTAATCTACCTTTCCTTTCTTTTTTTTCTGCAGGAAATTAAACAAAAGCATTACACTGAATGAGCAGTCCTCATGAATGTTCTTAACAAAAGTGCTCTAGGGCTCCAGTGAAGGGAAGAATATTTGCAAGTATTATTTTTAAATGAGAGATTGTAGTCGTGTATATAGTGTCATTTAATTAAGCAAATGTTACACTCTTAAAAGAAATGGTTCTTCACAGGTTCTTTAGTAAAGAAAATGGTTCTATATAGAACCATGAATACTCAAAGAACCCAAAGGGTTCTTTGCAAGGTGAAAGGGTTCTTCAGATTGACGAGGAATGTGCTATATATGGTTCTATATACAAGCCTTTTGATAATGGTTCTATATAGCACCAAAAAGGGTTCTTCTATTATTACACGCTTGATATTGTCACTACAGCGGATCCGTTTGGGGGCTATATAGACCCATTTTCAAAAATGTTCTGTATAGAACCATCTACAACACTTTCCTCATTAATCTGAAGATCCCTTTAGCCACACAAAGGGTTCTTTGAGTCTTCATGGTTCTATATAGAACCATTTTCTTTACAAAAGAACCCTTGAAGAACTATGTTTTTAAGAGTGTAGTAATATGAAGAATTAGCAGATTTTTATTTACAGTTTATCAAACCTTAAAAACAGCACATGTATTATTATGTCTGCAGTTAACCATTTCACCATTAACAGTTTTTAACATAAACCTCATTCAGAATCAGTTTGTCCTCCTCTTTAAGTTAGAATTAAAACTTGAATCTACAGTTTGCTAGAAAAATCCAAATGTAAACATTTTGTTCAATGTATAGATAGTATCTTTTACCATGCTTTGGTATTATGCAGTATTTTAAGCAGTTAATCTCTTTTTGTATTGTCAAATGTACATGTCACCAACTGTTTAGCCCATTAGATTGCTGTCAGGATTGTATATTATCACTGTCAAAAGGAAAACAAGTATCTCCAAAACAGTAAAAGTTCTTTACTTCCATTGTAAGTTAATGTAAAGAGATTTTATTAAAAACTATTAAGCATTTATATTTTCCAATCATCTTGACAACTACTGACCTCACATCATGCAAAATTCTAAAAAATTACCCAAAATTGAGATAACTTTCTCTTTGAACAGTGTAATTTTGTTTGAAATGGTAAAATTTTTACCGATTTGCATTTATTCAATTTTCTCCAGTTACAGTTACATTACACTAAATACACAAAGTTTGTTATCAAAATGTGAATCTTCAGTATTTAAATCAGTATATTTTCCATAAGTTTGGACTGATTTATTAGGCTAAAGGTTTTAAAGTTAAATCATTGTTGTATTTTGTTCATTTGTTCTTGTTGAGATTGTGTATACAGTGGAACCTTGGTTTTTGTCATTACTCCTTTCTAAATTGCCTGATGATAACTGAAGCAATATTTCCCATAAGAAATAATGTAAATCCAATTAATCTATATCAGACATATCAGACTCAAAACAAAACAAAAATACATTTTATATAGAATAACTATAGTTTTACATACAGAAAACAATTAGAAATAAGTGCAAAAGAATAATTAAATGGATAAATGAACATTTAACATCACTGTTATGGGTTTACGCTCTGTTTTAGAGCTCTCCAGTGTTGTCCAGCCTGCTGCCTTTGTTTTGTACACCTGTCCTCGTGGTTCTTGGCTTTTTGTTTTCACACCCATTTTCAGGTGGTAGCACTGCACGCTGTCGCTTTAGTGTGACGTGTTTTAGTTTGTTTTGAGCATTAACAACCAGAAACAAAACGATAATGAATGACAAGTGGGTGAGTAATGAACTCATGGGGGGATGCTTTGTTTTCACAAAATTAGTTTAAAGTCATGCCAACAAAAACCAAAATTGCCCCCCAAAAAATCAAAGATAACCAAATTGTACGATAACCAGATCAAATGATAACCAAGGTTCCACTCTATAATGTGCTATGTTTCATTGTTTTGAAAACATGTCTTTAACAGATTACTGTGAATATATAATTGACATTGAACTGATCAATAATATCAGTACAATAAACAGTAGAAAGCTCATAACCACATGAGTGTCCTCACTGGAAACATTTCACTTGTCATTTCAGAGTACTTTTCCACTATGGGAATTTAGGAATGGTATTAACTCAATAATATTAGACAGGCTGTTGTTTTAATTTACAATTGTAATAAGCTGAAATTGGAAACACAAATTGAGTTTAACTCCTCAAGGGCCTAAGGTCCTCTATGTGGGACCATAACTCACTACATAGTTTCACAATTACTGAATAATAAGCCTTCAGATTAATAACTAAATAATAAGCATTGAATTTATGAGGTTAAAGTCTTCAAACAAACGTAATACTTGTGTGTCTCCAAAAATTAGAATATCATGAGGAAGTTTTTATTTTTATTTTTGTTAATGATTGTAATATTGATGTTGTTTGAACAGTAATTGACTTCGTTGAATTTACTTAAACATTAAATAATATATATTAGAGATGTCTGATTTTCATGAGCTTTAAGCCAAACTTATCAACAGTAAAACAAAAATGGATTGAAAATTCACCTAATGTGTAAGAAATATAAAATAGTTTTTTTGTTTTTTATTGTTTTATTTTTCATGATATTCTAACTTGATGTAGTACTATATGTGATTTTCTGAAATAAACTTGAAACTTGCTGTAAACATTCCCACCCTCATAAATACACAAACTAACCGTTATGTAATAGTATCCAGACACCTCTTTTAAAAAGATGGTGCACATCCATATTGTATAATCTCCATTAAAAAACACTGTCAGTAGAATGGGATGTTCTGAAGCACTTACATCCTCTGGAGTAATGTGACTTCATCCACCTTGGGATGAGATGGAGTGGAGTTTGTGATCCAGAATCAAATCGTCCAACATCAGTACCTGACCTCACTAATGCTCTCATAGCTAAATGTAATCAAATCTTCACAGCAGTGTTCTAACATCTAGTGGAAATCCTTCCAAGAAGAGTAGAGGCTGTTGCTGCAGCAAAGGGGACAAACTCTCTATTAATACCCTTTCAGTGGAGAATCTGCATTTAGAATACTGTGCACTCCAGAAAACTTGCACACAGTGTACCACTACATGCTTCTTCTCATATCTTTGCATTCTCATATCTTTGCATGCAAAAAATAAGTACAATAAAATTATAACAGTATTATAAAATTATAACAATAACAGAAAAGACAGCACACAAACAAATGGCCCATTAAAATATGTGCAATGTGACGTAAGATCAGCCCTGTACTGTAGTATTGAAGTTCCATACACACACACAACCACACACACAGACATACCAATTAATAACAGGGTTAAAGGCAGAGATAGATGACAATGGTAGTCTCACAAAATACTGACACAGTGGCCGCAATTTTGACATGTTCACTGTGAGGTACACTCACTTGTGTTTCCAGCTGTTTGGACATTAATGGTTGTGTGTTATGTTCAGAAGACAGTAAACCTGTAGTGTTATACAAGCTGACTACTCTAAGTTATATCCAAGAGGTGTACTCACTTTTGTGAGATACTATATATATATATATAGTCATTGAAGAAATATCCCACAGGAGGCT
>BRDA01008161.1:38981-67890 GCA_036984385.1 Crenuchus spilurus | reverse complement strand
ATAAAATATTAGATGTTGCCATCTCCACATCATTGCATTCAGTTTTTATTCACAATTTGTTTAGTGTCCCAACTTTTTTGGAATCCGGTTTGTAGCAACTATGTAGCAACAGCCTAGCAACTGCTTAGAAACCACTTAGCAAATGCCTAGCAATCAGCAACCACATAGAAACCACATAGCAACAACCTTGCTATCACATAGCAACAGCCTCGCAACCACATAGCAACAGCCTAGTAATCGCTTAACAACAGCTTGGCAACCACATAGCCACAGCCTAGCAACTGCTTAGAAACCACTTAGCAAGTGTCTAGCTGTCAGTTAGTAACCATGTAGCAACAGCCTTGCAACCACATAGCAACAGACTAATAACCACTTAGAAACTGTTTCTGACAGTTTGAGCAGAAACATGGCTATAAGTGGCCTGCTGGAGGTCATTTTTGCAGGGCTCTGGCTCTGCTCCTCCTGTTCCTCCTTGCACAAAGGAGGAGGTAGCTGTCCTGCTTCTGGGTTGTTGCCCTCCTACCACAGCTCTCGAAAAGATGAGAACAGAGAAAAGGTCTATGGTCACCACCTGCAGAAACACTCCTTTATAGGGGTTGTCTTGCTAATTGCCTCTCATTTCTACCTGTTGTATGTTCCATTTGCACAACAGCAGGTAAAATTGATTCAAAATCAGTGTTGCTTCCTAACTGGACAGGTTGGTTTCACAGAAGTGTGGTTGACTTGGAGTTACATTGTGCTGTTTAAGTGTTCCCTTTATTTTTTTGAGCAGTGTACATTTTAATAGTTTACTTTTAGCAGCCTAAGCATCATAGCAACAAAAACAGCCTGTTTAATTATAACAGATAAAGAAGGGTTGGGAATGGCCATTTAAACTGTTTTAGTATATAAAACAACATAAATGTAATAAGTATGATTCATAAAAATAAAATTGAAAGAAAATATTCCATATGGGCTCTTTTTTCTAATTAACTATGTCACACTGTAAAAAACAGTGACCCCAACAACTCCCAGTTTCTCCCAACACCATCTGGGACATTGGCCAGTTGCTTTGTCCCTTGGCTCTTGGCCCAGGATGGAAGATAGCAGAGCTCAGTTTGAAGCTGTCCTGCCCATTTTTAGTTGGAGGCCCAAGCTGGAGGAAAGCATAGATAAAATGCATAATTTCAGTAACAACACAAAATAAAACTGAAAATTAAACTGCTGCAGTGCAATCTCATATAAGTCATCACCAGCATAGGCTAAGAAAATAAATAATGTTTGCTCCCTTTCTTTAAAGGCTATTTACAAAATGGTGGGCACTGTGATCATGATGAAGATGAATGAGGATGGGCTGACACCAGAGCAGAGGGTGGATCGAATCTTTAGCAAGATGGATAAGAACAACGATGACCAAATCACGCTGGATGAGTTTAAAGAAGCAGCCAAGAGTGACCCGTCTATTGTACTGCTTTTGCAGTGTGACATGCAGAAGTGAGGGTATGCATGCCAGCATGCTCCGGACTGAATATGTTGTAATGTTTTATTCATGTTCAGCCAATTCCACAAGATTAACACAAAATGTATTTGGACTACTCAGATGAACTTGCTTCTTGTGGTTGAAAAAACTAGTATGCATGGAATGTCAAATGCTAAGAGTTAAGAATATACATTTAATTTCAAACCTGCAACAATGTAAGGTGTGCAAAATAAGTCCAATTGTTTTCATTCTTCCATTCATTGTTAGTCAGTGAAGTGCTCCACTGTAGGCTATTTCATTTATAGCTACAATACTTAAAGATCATATTTACCACAATAGCTACTGTATTTCGTACGGTGGTTCAGGTATTAAAAGCAAAACGTCACACTAAATGTAACGATTTCTATTAAAACAGTATGTTCAACTTTGATCTTAAACAGCAAGGAGGGTAGAGAGGTTAATTTAGCCCACCTCCCAAATGTGCTTGTACTTGATTATAAATGTAAGTTATTTGCATGCATGTCCTAAGTGTAAAGCCTAATCGCTCCTATCTCTTCTTTTGGCAACCTTGGCAAATAATATAAGGAGGCCTTATAATGATAACAGTAACAATACTAATGATGTGTGAGATTTACATTTGTGATTCATCTGCCCATTAGATATCTTCCCTTTGGGTGCATGTTCTCTCCCCCCAAAAAAAACTTACAGTGTGTATTTGTAGAAGCTATCTGTAAGGACAACAATGTCGTGGATCTTGTCTTGGACAAAGCATTAGCATTTCTTTGACTCTATTATTGGTTTATTCTCTGCAGTGACAAAGGTTATAACACCTGTGTCATAAACTGTTTAGTACTGTTGCATTGGTAAACCAATAGGTCAAACCAGATCACATGTTTTCCCAACAAACTGCCAAATCACATTCTACTTACTCATTCCTGACTTTCTTTTGTTTACATATGAATCACATCACAGCGTGCATGTATGGATGCCTGTAGATTTGGTTAAAACATTTCATTTTGAAAAGGCAATTTTATCATGTCCTTTCTTTCCCTGGAGGGCTTTAATAACACCCCTCCACCTCAGAATCAAGAAGCAATCCGCTACAAAATGTGTTTGGTATACAACCTCAGTCTAAATGTGATAAGTTTTTATTGAACTGTTTTTTGTAAAATATTTCTACACAAGTTCGTGACATTTAAATAATCACTGTTTATACAGTAATTTAATGCATCTTTAATGGAGAAATGATGAGGGGTTTTGCAAGAGTTTTGAGCCACAACTTCATTTAACCACTTGAAGCAAACATTGTTACTACATACACTCTTAATAAAGCTGTTCTTCCGGGGATCTTCTGATTTGTCTGAAGAACAAGTGCATCCAACAAGTATTTAGAGAACCCTTAAAGGCTGGATGGAACCATTCCTTACAGTGTTTTAAAGAACATCTGTGGAAGGTTTGGTCTCACTCCAATTAGGGTTCCCCAACATGGACTAGGTAAAGAACCCCAATTTTTTATTAAGAGTGTATAGTGCCACTAAAATATAATATTTTTGGTTTACCTAAAAAAGCAGCATCTGTGTTTTCTTGCTTTCCACAAAAAAAAAACAGACAACAAAAGCATCAAGTCCATGCATGTCCAGTAAGACTCAGGATGCTGCACATTTCTTTCTCCAAAGCCCTCCTTGTAGAAAGTAATCACGTGTTTGTAAAATCCCCAAACTGCAGATGTATATCTTTGCCATGTAAATATTTGTACCTAACACAGAAATGAAATACCAAATTTAAAGAAGAAGTCATTTAATTGTGTAATATGATGTTTGTGTTTTATTTGTGGCATGTCTTCAACTCAGTATGTAACGTTGCACTGACAACATTGTGATTAAAATCAATAAACTGTCTATGGGCTGTTTTCAGAACATATGGTGTGTGTTTAGCTGTGTGATGCTTGACCATGAGAACCAAATCATAAAACTGACTTTTACGTAAAAAAACAAACAAACACAAACAAATAAAAAAACAAAAACAAAATGACAACAACACCAAAACAACAGACTCTATTTTTAAGGTTAAAAATGTTCCATGGCTGTAGCAGCTAACTTTTAAACACGCAGTTAAAAAAGAACTAGTCAACTAGCTTGCACTAAAATGGTAAAACTATACATAGAATAAAAGGCACAAATACTTGAAAATCTACAATGTCATACACTTGAGCAAGGTTTACTGCAGTCCCATCTATTGACAGAGCCCTACTGCAAAGCCTCCTCAGTTTCTCTCTCCGGATCCTGAAGCTGATGAATTTTAATATGAGGACTTTTAGGCAGGCTGCTGCAAGAAAATGTAGAGCTTCTGTTAGCATTTAAAAATGTACCATTACATGTCACAAGACTTAGGTATCTATATCTCTAGATTTACCTGGTGGTTTGAGGGGTGATGAAAATGAATTGTCGCAGATGCTGACGCTCCGAGAGCTCAAGAAGAAGGTCCAGCGAGATGCGACGATTGTGCATATCCTTCATAAAAAAGGAAAAAAATTAAGCAGATTAAAATGTAAAATATGATTTAAAAATATGTATAAATGTGATCAAGTCAGTGTGCATAACAAAAATGGATTGACAATATACCCACCATGTAGACATCAAACTCGTCCAACCACCTGAAGGGCGATTCTGTGATTTCCCACAGTGACAAAATGAAGCAAACAGTGGAGAAGGAGCGCTCCCCGCCAGACAAAGAGCGCATGTCATTGATGTTGTCTTTCTCCTGACCTGGAGGCTTCACCTAAGCGCAACACATTAACTCAAGTGAAGGAAAGTCTTAGCAGAAATTCTGCATATTTCTCACAGCACAAAACATGCTGTACTATGTATTCAAGTAAGAGAGTTCACTGATTTCCAGCATATTAGTTGTTAAAGGTCCATGTTGTATAAGCATGCCAGAGCACAAATGTAAATAAAACTGTCATATTAATCAAAACACGCATATAAAAAGTGAGACTTTGGCCCTTAATTTGTTGTATTAAAGTTGGTCTTTTGGGTAATGGGCCAATCAAAATTTGACTGTTGATAAAAGTATGAAAGTTGCAGAAACGAAGCAACAAAATTATGTCCAGTGTTACATCCCTGGGCATAGCTAGGATAGACATATAGCTATAGCCATCCCTAAATGAAAATCATAAAATTAAGAAAGTGATTGTAAACTGATGTGTGTTCACTCCCTGGGATACACACCCACCTGAACTTTTTTCTCAGGAGTTTAAGCCATCTCTATTTTAGATCTGACATACCTGGTAATATCTAAGATATAACTGTGAACTTTATATCACTGTAGACAGGTCTGTGCTATTTTTTATCACAGTAAAATTAGTTTTTGGACATAAATGGACTAAGAGAACTGTTGCCAACATAATTGTCAAGGAAATTGTCAGGTCCCCTGAGGACCACAGCACCACAGTGCTTTTCTGCACCACCGTACTTGGGCTAACTAATCAACTAATTACAACTAATTATCAGATCCTTCAAGAGCTGAATTAAGTTAACAAAACATCATCTCAGTTCTGTGGTTCTCTGAAATAAGGTTTGTAGAGTAAAATAATAAATATACCATTTATTACCAAATATTATATTCATATATAAATTGAAAATTTAAAAAAAATACCGAAATGGAGAGGGTTTCATTGTTGTGATCAAAAATCATGGACCCACAGCAGTGCAGCTTGATAAGGAAATTGTTGAAGTATAACTTGCATCTCACAGAGAGGGATCTACAACAAAATCAATACATTTGTAAATTCTCTACATTCAGCAATTTAATAATGCCTTTCTCACTGTCTGCTGTGTAATTAAGATCTATTTTGAATATATGGTTAAACTATACGCAGTCAAAACATTACCTATAGATTAAAACAAACCATCAATCATCATGATATATATAAAAAAATACTTTAAAAATATTCTTACATTCATTCACAAACAGAAAGTACAAGTCTACCTTCGCAGTGTTTTATAACGAGCCTGCCGGTCAGTCATGATGTTGTCCAGGCGATCAATGAACTTCTTCAGGTCTCTGAGTTGGCTGGATTTGTTTTTGTAATTACTGTGAGCCTCTGCATATTCCCTATAAAGTAATAATAAATGGTTTAGGTTATGCCTGATGAATAATAGAAAACAAAATCCACCAGGTGGTAAGATTTGTACCTAATCACTTGCTCCTGGTTGCCATGGCTGCTCTCTTGTGAGCTGATCTTTTGGCGCAGTCGTGTGATCTCTGTGTCAATGCTTTTGGCACTCCGATCCGGTCGTTGAGGAACAGGACAGATTTCTTTGGCTTTTGCTTCAAAGTCCTAACGAAAAAGAGAGGATTACAGAAGCTAAAGTGATCAGAGCCTTCCCAGCCTTCTCGCTGATCTTCCAGAATGAGCCATGAGACTAGAGTGTTCCTGTGCAAACTTAAAACTCCTCTCTGAAAACGACATTTCTGGTGCAGCAACTCAGTAAATGTACTCTGTATACTTTAACCTCTTCATACCCATGACAATAAAACAGTCTAAAATCATATTTTCCTATATTTAGTAAGTACAAAATTCCAAACATGTGATATCATTGTATGCCAATGAAATGTTCAACTTTACAAAACTACAAAACTAATGTCCTCTACAGTGCATGAAATGAGTCCAACAACATTTATTTTTTTTGTTAAAAAATGTGAAGAAATCAAGAAAGAGCAGAAACATCACATTGCCTGGACTAGTGAGACATTTTAAATAGCATCCAATGTAATGACTTGTATCCCCATGATGGTGGCACTATAACACAGTCTTTTACATTTTCTCCTAACCTACAGAAAAATGTTTCTCAAGATGTCCTTGCTTGTGTTTAGCTAATTCATATAATACATGAACCACTTTTATGAACAAGTTCTCTCAAAATATGACATTTATAAATAATAAGGCCCCAAGGCCAATGAACTGTTCAGCAACAGAGTGACTATCATTTATAAATGCTTTGACATATTCTCATGAACCAAGCATGTACATTAAATCTCACTGAGGCAAGTTGCTAATTTTTATGTTTGCTAAGCACTATGACGTTGCAGATGTCTGCAACAAACTGCTTAAACAAATGCTGAATCACTGTGAACAGGGACTCTATCTATCTATATATATATATATATATATATATATATATATATATAGCACAAGACAAACTATGGGACAAACTATGAGACTGCTTGCTGTTACCTCTTTTTCTTCTTCTTTAAGCATAAGATCAGCTTGCATTTCCTGAATATCATCTTGATGCATCTTCTGATTCTTTTCCAAAATCTTGAGGGATTGTTCAAGTTTACTGAGGGCAGCGTCAGCTTTCACTTGCTCCTCCTATTAAGAATAAAATAAGCAACTTATAATCTGTATAACTGAATGTCATGAGTTGTGCTTGCAATGTTTGCCCACAATTCAACTGTTAAAAATAACCTTTAACTGCTCTGTTTCATCTGCGAGATGCTCTCTTTTAGTTTTCACATCTTGGTATTTGAAATCAATTTCCATAAGCAATTCATTGTGCTTTTCCAGTTCACTCTGTGCTTCTTTGACATTTTTTCTCTCCAACTCGATTTTCTGCTCAATTTCTTGAGCATCTTCTTCCTACAAATGTTAGATTTGGACATAATAATAAGAATATGAGCAATCAATGAGATTAAGTAAGCCAACAAAATTAACTGTTTGCATTAAAAAAAATAACAGACTACAGACCAGAGAACTGACATCCTCAGTCTGAGCCTCATCAATGTTCTCAAGTTCTGTTATGGATGCCTTCACTTGATTAATGCTTTCCTGTGCAATGAACATAAACAAAGGGTGTACAATGTATGTAAGAATAAGAACCGACACAATTAATGTTTAAAATGCTTATACAAATACAAGCAGGCATTTGAGAGGGGACTCCACAAACACTGACGCAGAATAAACCAGATGATTTACATTTTTGGAAAATAGTTACATGGAAAACCTGAACCAAGCTGAACACGTTGATAACACTACATTTCCTATTAATAAAAGAATATATGTATTTTTCAGGAATTATTTCTAAGTTTTCTATTAAACACAATTTGCATAAATATTATTTCAATCTACATCAGGTTTCCAGCTTTTCCAATATATTCATAGAGAGAAAGTTCTCTCAAAAATGTTTTAATATTTAAAGCCATTACATAAGTTATAAAAGTAAGATATTAATCTTAGTTTATGGGAGCACTGTACCTGATTTCTTTTGCATGACATGAATACACCACGTAATTTATCTTCCATAGCTTGAATGTCCTCCTTTACACTGCTTAAGTGAAGCTGAAATCTGCCGAGTTGTGCCTGATGATTTTCCACTTCTGACTGCACCAGACTGCAAAATTCAAACAATGCTGTCAAACTGACTCATAATTAATGTTTACTTTGACTTAGCCATAGTGCATTAAATGGACAAAATGGTTATACAGTACCACTCAAAAGTTTGGATACACCGCCTGGACATTCAGTGGTTTTTCATTATTTAAATATTTAAATATTGTCTACCGTACATTGTAGATTAATAATAAAGTCATCCAAACTACGAAGAAATACATTTGGAATTATTTAGTAAACAAAACAGTGTTAAACACACCAGAATATGTTTTATATTTTATATTCTTCAGTGGCACCTCTTGCTTAGACGACAGCTTTCTTGGCATTTTCTCATGAGGTAGTCACCTGGAATGGCTTTCAGTTAACAGCTCTGCTTTTTCAAGAGTTAATTACTTGCATTTCTTGCCATCTTAATGTGTTTGAGACATCAGTTGTGTGCCTACTTAAAAGAATCTAAAATCTAAAACATATTTTGGTTTATTTTACACTTAAGTTTACTAAATGATTCCTTATGTGTTCCTTCATAGTGTGGATGACTTCAGTATTAATTTACACTGTAGAAAAAAAAAACCCATTGGATGTGTCCAAACTTTCGACTGGTACTGGATGAAAACAGTATCTTTGTAACAGTATAGTTGTGAAATACTTGCCGAATTTCTGCCTCTGGATCCCCACCGAGATATTTGACTATAACTTCATGTTCGGGGACATAAATGCGATTGGTAAACACTTGATCGCCTTCTGCAGTGAAGACCTCTCGGCAATTTTTAGGGGGCCTTCCCGCTTGCATAACTCTCCTTGCGACAACATTTTCCTGTGTTTCACAATTTATTATAATTTTATTATCATCACAAATCATTTTAAAGTAATTTTAATAATGGTAAACCATTTCAACAAACAAAATAACAAAATTCTGATTCTGATAATGATCAAAATTAATTTATAGTAGTTTTGGGCTTTATTCACCAATCAATCCCTCTTAAAACCTATTTTTTCCCTTAAGTAAGAACCAAATCTAAGCACACCAAAGAACACACCTAAGCACATTTGAGTGCAGATTTAATTTATAATTAATTTATACAAATTAAATTACAATAATATTTAAGAACAAATGTAAGAAAAATGAGGTATTTGTGAATGAGGGCCATTGATCAGCAATGCTAATCCCGGACTTACCCTGATTATGAGAATGCATTCAATGCTCCTCATATCTATCAGGCAGTTAGTTATCACAGGGTTGTCAATGTTCAGGAGGTCCAAAACGGATGGAAACTCTGGATGGTGAACACCTCTAACACAGAAAATAAGGGAAGCAGAACCTTACAAATGAGCTTTTTTATTAATTGTTGTTGTCCTTAGTTTATAACCTTTCACTATGTCCTTAGACACAAATGCAACTTGTAGAGAATATAGAATATCACAGCTGATTTGCTCTTTTTTTGCAATACTTCAAACATGCAAGAGGTTTGCAAACAGAAAAACCTGATAACCAAGAAGATGAAAGTCAGTCCAAGAAATGATTTTATTTGGGAATAGAAAGGTTTATCTTTGGACTGATCCAGTCCAAAATTTTCCCAAGAATTTTGAGAAGTACAACATTAAAAATATGTATTTTGCAAAATGTGTAATATTTTATATATTGTACTATATACTGTACACATCTATTGCCCCATAGTAGTCTTTCATTTAGCACTGAAATTAACAGATCATGTCTGTCACGAAAACTACAGGAAATGGGTTTAACTGCCAGTTTCATACAGATAATTTTCAAAAAGTGCCATGTGACCTACTTGTCAAGGTGAGGAACTCTATGTACTAATGGATCCCCCATCTATCAACATTCATGATGGCAGACATAAACAAACACACATATAAAATGACATGCTCACCGGTTTTGAACATTGTAAACACGGTCTGTGAAAGGACACACCATTATCTGTGGTCTGCTGCTTCTGGGAAAGTGTGGAGACATCAGCTCCTGCAAGACCCTTTCATCTTTGTAATTATCACAACAAAATGTTTTCATAAAACCCCTTAAGCAACTTTCCACAGCCACTGTTAAACTTGGATCTCTAAGACTGATACATGCACCTAGAGAAAGGGGAAAAAATTAAGTTGTCAATTTGGTCTTTTTTCCTTCATCATACAAAGGGCTAAAATCTAAGAGGAAGCTGAGTAAACAAATGTGAAGATACTTATTTTCATAACCGATAAGGATTTGTGTTGTGTATTTATTTCAGCCAACGGAGCACATAACTTAATAAACAATTGCAATATTAAGGTATTGTTTCATTGTTAAACAAAAAGTTAATTGCTTCTAAATATGCAAGGCATTAATAAAGCCATATATTCCCATTAAAAACCTTTTTGCAGGAAACTATCCTACATTTCTTTCTTCATACTACAGATCAAAATGAACAACCTTAATTTTAAACAAGACAAAACAAATACAAACCTATTAATTACAGTAGGTTACATTAACTATACTTAGTGCATCTCCAAAGATGAGAAAATCATGTTTATTTGTGTTCACAGTTTAATTAAAGAGGGACTCTCATATATTTTATATTAATTACATGTAAAGTGTACTTCAGTGTTTTATGTGTAAACATATTTCAAGCGTTTTTTTGTTTTAATGTTGATTCTGTGAATAGTAACTTACTCAAAAGATTAAATTTATTAAATATTAAGAATTTGAGGTTCTAAATTTCAGATTTTCATGAGCTATAAGCCATACTGAACAAAAAAAAGCCTGGAATGACACTTTATGAGTAATGAAAATTAAATATGGCAGCTTACATTTTTAAATTATAATATAAACATCAATCAACTTAAATATTTGATGCTGCACCTTACATTTAACAGTTGCTAGTATGATAATTACATAAAAAATCAACAAAAAAACCAACTCAAACTATACTGATAAAAAGAAAATGTTTCTGCACCAAGAATGGGTCAATTCCAAAACCCTAAATTTTACACACAATTTTATGGAGTGTTATAAACAAAGCTGTCACCTATTGGTCCCACTGGCTTCTTGATGAACCGTCCCTGAGCATGTGCTTTGCCAATAGCTTCCAGGAGCTCTGGCATTCGATCACCAAATCGTCTCAGTCTGTTGGATCTGCTGGCAGTGAGCTGGTTCTTCCGCTTCAGTTTGGCCTCCAGAGAGACCTGGATGTTCTTTTCCTCCATGCTAAGATGTATGCAGCAACACACATCAAGAGCATTCTTCATATTTACAAACAATAACAATACTCCACAGGGAATGTCCTATGTCCTAGTAAGAATACACTGTAAAAATACTTGGACAGTTACAGTACTCCTGCTAATGCTTTGCACTAATTCTATCATGTTTTATAGTGAATTTTTAATTATTCTTTATTGCCACTTTAACCTTCAAGCTACATTCCATGCTTTTGATGTTCATCTCAAATGCATGAAAACATAGCTACATTACACTACAAGACTGTAATTTTCTATGCCTTCATGTCAGTCAATCATGAAATGTGCTAGAAAAATTTAAGTGAAATTGTAGAATGAATGGAATGAATGTAGTTTTACCTTAGCTTGTCATATTCTTCCCTTCCTTTGAAAAGAGCCTGCTGCCTCTCCTTGATTTCCTGATTAAGAGCTACAGATTCAGTTTCCAACTTTTCCAGCTGCTTCCTCAGAGCAGATATTTTCTTTAACCGTTGTGTGTGCTCCGCCTCATGACTTCTTCTGCCATTACTAGCAAAAACAACAACAACCACCAATAACTCATCGTTATCTCACACTGCAAAGTCATGATAATTGTTACCAAAATCTCTAGAAAAAAATGCCAAAACAAATATAAATTGAAAAATGACCAGTTTTAACCACTTTTTAATATTTAGATTATTAAAAAATATACTACATTCATTTATTTTGCATAGAGTTAACAAGTACTGATTGACCATTGGTTGATCAAGCAATAATACACTGGTGTGCTGTTGTTCTAGGCATGAGAATGCAGGGTGACAGTACCAATTATGTTTTTAATTATACTGTTACCTATTTCTAGTTAATGGCTGTAGAACCTAACATAACTGCAGAAAGACGAGAACAGAGCTGTTGTGTTTAACACACATTACAAAGAGGCAGGCAGCAGCTTCTCAGTGTGCAGTTAATATCTCTATATATATGGTCATTAAAGCAGTACGCCACGTGAGGCAGTGTATTAATGTGACTTTATATATTTTTTTATTATTTTATTTTAAGTTATATTGTGCTTTGTTGTTATGTCTGCTGGGATGTAAAAAAAATTTAATACATTATTTTAAAAAGCCGTTTAGAAACAGTAGTAGTCATAATAGTTTTTTCTTTGAAAAGAGACAAAAATAAAATTAGACTATTTAATATATGCATGGGGGGAAAAAGTGGCAAACTGAATGAAACACTGTGAAAAACCATGTTTGGTATTCAGCATTTGGACTAATTTTTCATTTTGTTCGGTTTCAGCCAAAATATTCTATTTCAGTGCATCCCTATTGTACTGTTTATACCTTTTGGTAACATTAAAGGCTTTTGCATGACAATATAACACACCTATTATTTATTTTGTGAATTCTCTCCTGAAGAAGACACTGCTCCTTTTCTAACTGTTTCAATTTATTCTCAGCACGGAAGTACACCACCTGAAAAAATCAGAACATTACAAATCAACAGAAACAAGTAGATAATGGTGAACAACCTTGGTCCTGGAGATCTACTACCCTTTAAATTTTTGCTCCAACCTTTATCTAACATCTGATCCAGGTAATGGAAGCCTATCTAAATAATTTGAGAAATCAGAATAGCACAGTCAAGTGTGTTGGATCTGAACTCTCTAGGGCGGCAGATCTCCAGCACCAGGGTTGAGATTTTTTTTTTCAAGTCAGCTAAAGAACACTATCACACTGTTTCTTACTTCTTGGCTCTTCTGAGCTTTACTCTTGAGTTTAACTTCTTCTTTCAGCTTTCTACTCTCTTCTGCCAAGCATTCCTGCTCTTCTTTGACCTTTCCAAGCTTCTGTTGAATATCTCGCAATGTCTGTTCAGCAAGGGTTATTTTTCTCTAGACGATGAAGCACAGTTTAAAAAAAATACATTTTTTAAGACAAAAGACATTTCCACAAATACAATAACTACAGTTACTGCATTTTTTCCATTATGCCATTCACATTAATGTCAGTAAACATCTTTTTGCACAGCTAATAACATTATATCTTTGTAGACATGTTTATAAATACATTTTGGAATTAAATATATTCCTCTGCTTACATTTAAAATTTCCAGACTAAAGGATGAACCCTCTGCTGTCTTGTCAACAAAAAAGATCAACAAAACTTAACAACAATACAGTTTAATACAGTATATACCTGACACAACAGAAACTTTGCTTCGTGAACACCATCACTCTGGGCTTTTTCAATTTGTTCCCGCAACTGCTGTACTTGACACTCCTTCTCTCTCACCTGTTACAATAAAGTCAAACTTCAAGACATTGTTTGTCACAGCGATAAAGTTGTTGCTGCTTTTCCTCCTTAAAATGTGTTGGGTGTGTTATTTCACATCAAGGACAGAGCTTATATGTATCAGTTAAAGAATCTATTTACCAAGAAATCATATTTACACCATTTTCTCCTTACCCTAGATGCATTTGATAAGGAATGTTCAGAGTTCAAACTTAGCTTCTTTAGTATAGAATTGAAGCTTGGAGGGTAACATTGTTAAAAACCTTAGAACTCAATAAATGACTCAATAAAGACTAGTCTTTTGCATCTAACTGCGTTACCAGAACTCTTATCTGGACCAAACCACATATACAGTAGCATGTCAAAGTTTGGCACTCCTGTTAAAATGCCAGGTTTGTGTTATTTAAAAAAATCAGACCAAGAAGATTAATTTCAGAACTTTTTCACCTTAAATGTGACCTAGAATCTGTACAATTCCAATGAATCTTTTAGGGTGGAAAAATAAAAATAAATAACTAAAGTCCATAAATATGGATAACCTTTAGTTAATACTTTGTTGAAGAGTCCTTTTAATGTATTACAGCATTCAGTCTATTTGGGTAGGAGTCTATCAGCATGAGGCATTCTGACTTGGCAATGTTTGCCCTCCCTTGCAAAAGCACTCCAAATCTATCAGATTGTGAGGGCATCTCCTGTGTACAGCCTTTTTCATGTCAACCAGATTTTCAACTGGATTCAGGTCTGGCTGGGTCATTCCAAAACTTTGATCTTCTTCTGGTGAAGCCATTCTTTTGTCAATGTCAAGGTACGCTTTGGGTATGGTATTCTTTTCGTGATGCACAGTGTTGGGTTTGTGCCAAACATACCTTTTGGAATAAAGGCCAAAATGTTCAACCCTGGTCTCATCAGACCATAACATGTTTTCACACATGATATTGGCAAAACATAGCCGAGGTTGGATGTTTTTCTTTGTAAGAAAATGCTTCTATCTCGCCTCCCTACTCCACAGTCCAGACATATGAACAGGGGTGTCAGAAGCATTTGTAATGTGGGGGGGGGAGGCACACATTGGCAGGGGTTTGGGGGTTGTCCTACAGAAAAATGTTTATGAAGTAGATGCCATTTCTTGCATTCTGGTGTATTTAACAGGTTACTAAATGTCTACTTTTACCTACATAAGTACACACCTGATTCAATAACTATTTTAGACACAGATTCCTCTTTCAAATAGTCCATATATGCATCATCCTGTTTTAAAACTCACTGCTATGGCTAAGATAATTACATTAATGTGACACAATTTATCACAAACATTGACTTTAGGGGTGCATTTTACTTTTACTTTGTTTATTTAGTGTTATTTGTAATACAACATGCCACTGTGCGAAGCAATGGTGACACTCAACTGCATGTTTAAAAATAAGAATGTTAATAACTTTATCCAGTGAATAGGTGCATAAACACCAGCAGTGAATTTAGAGCAGCATTTTACTTTTTTCTGATTTAGTGATAGGCCTACTCATAACAAAAAAATGACATGGAATCATGCAGCTTTCATAAGAAAAAATGACAGTGTGCCAAGCAATGTTGACACAAAAAAATACTTTTTTGTCAGTTCAAAAACATCAACCTGCATGTAATTATTAAAACAAAAATAGGTTTACAATTAATTATCATCCAAGAATACCAAACTATACTAGTCTACTGTTAATTAAAGTCAAGTACCGGTAACTTCCTCCTTGTTTTATTTTAGTTCAGCAGTAATTGAACATGGCCTATTGCTAATTTTGAGGCAGTGTAAAAAAGTAATAAGCTGGACATTATGAGTTGTCAATTCACGCCACCATTTGGTGCAGTAACCAGGAAAATCTGGAGTGGACTTTTAGTGGTATGAGTATTCTCTCCTATCAATCAGGTGGAATGGAGAAGCAATAGACACAGCGCTGGATAATATTTTTACTATTTATTTTATATTAACTAATATTTTATAGTAAATGTGGGTGTGGGGGGTGTCCAAATGAATATTATTTAAGTGTAAGGGGGACACGTCCCCTTCACAAATAATTACCGTGATGCCTATGCATATGAAGAATATATGAGATTGTTGTCACAGGTGCTGGAACCTGTACTTGGCAGAAATTCCTTCATCTCTTTTAATATTGCTGTAAGCCTTTTAGTAGCCTCCAGGACCAGTTTTTATTTTGTCTTTTCGTCAGTTTTGGAGGGAAGTCCAGTTCTTGGCAATGTTACTGTTGTGCGAAATTTAATCCACTTCTTGATGACCTTTTTCACTGTGTTCCATGGCATATCTAATGCCTTGAGAATGTTTTGAAACTGCAAATGATTAAATATCAACTACATCAGCTGAGCTTTATTTGGGGGTAACCATAATGACTTGAAATAGCTTTATATTAACTATTTTATAATGAGTGTGAATGTGAATGTGATGTTATTTCTGAATACAGCCACACCCCCAAGAGGGTGTCCATATTTACGCAACCACATTATTTTAGTTTTTTATTTTTAGTTTTCTGCTAAATTTTATATATATATATATATATATATATATATATATATATATATATATATATATATATATATATATATATATATATATATATATACTGCTATAAAATCAGATTATAGGTCACATTAATTATATATATATTTTAAAATAAATTTTAAATTACAAAAAATCTGGCATTTTAACAGATTGCCAAATTTTTGCATGCCACTGTAGATATTTAAACTTGCCATGTTTTAGGAGCATAACATATATTTAACTTTATCACTACAGACAGCTATGATTGACAGCAGTTTTTTTTTCATACTGTGCCTGAAACACATCTTATTTAAGATCTGGATGCAGTCAGAGCAAATTTAGATAAGTCTGGTTATGTATTTTGAAATGACTTGGCCATTTAGGTCATTAATCAGCCATATTGTTAGAAACTTTAGCCTCACGGTTCATGTTCTTAACTGAACAGGAGAAATTTGGACTTCAAACATGTCTTGGATAACTGACTATTATCTTAGGTAAGTTTTCAGGGTGAGCTATTTATTTGAGTGCATCATCCCTCCTGGAGCTTGGCCTGAACTGTAAAGCTATGTGTTATCCCTTATTTCTTTGTTGTACCACCTGAACATCTTATCATACAGCCTTGTGGTCATGTGAGGTGGTACTACTGTATTATACCCAAATTGTCCAAATGAAAAATATACAGTAGAATGTACATTGACAAGATTTACAACATGACATGCAAATAGTAGAAAACATTACCAGACACCATGCCATCTTTTTTTTCAAATCTTCCAGAGTCTTCCTCAGGTTTTCAAGTGCAGATAAACTCTCATACTTTTCCTTCTTTTGTAAAAACAATAGTCTGAGATCTTTGAGGCACTGGAAAATGCACAAAACAGCAAACTTACTAATCAATCAGTTTGACATATTTTGCATAAATAGTCTACAATTAATAAAATTATTTTTAAAAAACCCAATGATTTACCTCCTCCTGCCTTTCCACCTGATCTCGTGTTAAAGCTTTGGTCTGCTTGATGTGGATGTAATCTCTTTTCATCTGCTCTAGCAAAGTTGCCTTCATGAAAAACTTTAAAACATGGGAGGCAAGTTAGTCCTTATTTAAGCTGTGAATGGTCAGATCTGATAAAAAATGAGTGCACACATACAGTTTTTTCTATATTGTAAATTAAAACTGAAGTCATCCAGACTATGAAGGAACACATAAGAAATAATGTAATAAACTTAAAAGTGTTAAACAAACCAAAATATGTTTTAGATTTTAGATTCTTCAAAGTAGGTACACAACTTTAGATATGAAGGGAGTTGGTGTGAGGGCAGAAGATGCAGAGGACAGAGTGAGGAGGAGGACAGTGACTCTCTGTGGTGACCCCTGATAAAGGGAGAAGCCGAAAGGAGAAGAAAAAGAAGAAAGTAGGTACACAGCTGATGGTCTCAAACACATTAAGAGGGCAAAAAATGCAAGTCATTAACTTTTGACAAGGCACAGCTGTTAACTGAAAGCCATTCCAGGTAAGTACCTCATAAAGCTGACTGAGAAAATGCCAAAAAAGCCGTCATCTAAGCAAGAGGTGCCTACTTTGAAGAATCTAAAATATAAAACATATTCTGGTTTGTTTAACAATTTTTTATTTACTAAATAATTCCATGTAGTTTTTGATAGTTTGGATGACTTTAATATTATTTTAACATTTTTAAATAATGAAAAACAACTGAATGTTGTCCAAACCCTTGACTGGTACTGTACGTCACAAACAACTGTATTATTTATAAGTTTTTATCTTCAGGAATTTATCTTTTTCAACTAACAACATGACAAGCAGAAAATGTGGATGCATTTTTTTTTACATGCATGCTAATTTACCCAACTGATGAATCAGTTTCAGTGCATGAAATCTAGTGTCAGCCTACCTGTGCCTAACTTGCATATCATTTACATGAAGCAAGCCCTATTATGTGCAGATGTTTCTGTATCAAGCTAATAAAATGATAGCATTCAAGAGGCCCATGAGTCAAAGTTTATGGATGAGTAGTAAGTAAGCAGCTCCTAATGATAACAGTTTATAGTGATAAGATTACAACAAAAGAAATAGGAAACAAATATGAAATAAAGTAAACATTTTCATTTCATTTGACATGGTTCAGTGATTAAGTGACAATGATATGTTAATATATATATATATATATATATATATATATATATATATATATATATATATATAACAGCATGTTTAAACAGCACATTATTGCGTTGGAGTTCTATTCTTATCATGGTATTATAGGTGATTCGAGAATATTTTTACGTGAGTCTGATCATATAGATACACCAAAGATTAAACTGATGAACTAAACAAAACTGAATTTAAATGCACTCATTTTACACTAAGATTTGATAACTTCAAATAAATAGCAGCAAACATGTTATTTTAATGTGGTTGGGTCATATACAACACTTTCTACAGTGACTGTCACACAATGTACTGCAAATATGCAAAAAGGTTAGGCAACCAATCAATACTATTAATTACTCAGTTATTTCTGATCTACTCTTTCTCTGTGACAATCTCTCAACATGTTCTCACCTTGTACTTATCTGCTTCATTTTTTGAATGTAGGAACTGTTTACTCATTTCCTGATTCAGGATTGAAACTGGGTTGTCAACCTATAATAAGAAGTAAAATAACAACCAAAAATATCAATTTACATAGAAAGAATAAAAATGAGTTGAATGTAGATCTAATTTCACACAAATAACAAATACAACCTGTATATTAAAATGGTCCAATATTGCTGTTAATTCCTCTTTCTTAGTAGAGATAATGTGACCTGAAAACAGCCAAAAGCTGAGTTTTTACTGAGATAATAATTGATGATGAATGACAAATATTTGGCACTAACATACAACATATTACCATTTTTGCTTTTAATTTTACATGTTCTGCATCCATCACTTGTGATCCGCTGCTCAATGGAGATGCAGTCCCCATATATATCACCTTTATAAGCATCACTCCCTCTGTTCCGCAACTTCACTGCAACTTCTGCAGAGCTGAGTAAGAAAGAGTAAGACTGTTTGTTTATGTTTTGAGTCAGTGAGACAGTCAGTTTATGTGTTGAGTAAAACCAAGTTCCCTTTAAAATGAACTGACCTCTCTCCATATTTGACAAAACTCTTCAGAGATGCTCCTCTGTTGGTTGTAGTTGCCTTTCCTCCCAGACCCACAATAAGTGCTGTGAGAATTGCACTTTTCCCACCTAACATTGAAATAAATCATATCCAGCAGCACTATCAACTGATAGACAAGTCAAATGATCAATATTTGCACACTGCTCTGGCTTAAACACTGTTACTGATAAACACATCTCACCTTTGATGACACTTCTATATTGTTTATAACACCAAGCACCTAATGGACTATGTTTGGCAAACACCTCAAAGTATGAACAATGACCAAAGATCAGTTATCATTAATTGTCTGTAAAAAAAGGCATACATTTTTCTGATAAATATAGGTCTCACTATTAGAAATTTTTGGAGGCCCTTTTATCAGGATGTAACAACAATATTTTATGTGTCTCACAGATAAGCTTTGTTGTTTGTCACTTTAAATAGAAGTGTGAGTTTGTCATTCAAATGTGAGCTGGTGTAAAAGTAAAACATCACACATAAGCTATGGACACACATAATGTTGGCCAGAACATTGCACTGCCTCCACCAGCTAGCCTTCTTCTAATAGTGCATCTTGGTGTCATATGTTTCCTAGGTAAGTACACACTTCTGGTAGGTAATAACCACTGTACTAACTACCACTTTGGCAATATACTGATGAAGACTTTTTTTTTGACAGTTTGTCAAAGTTTTTCACATCAAGGGCCCCGAGTGGCTCAGCGGGCTAAGGCGCCGACACTATGACCAGCGGATCACGAGTTCGAATCCCGGTCATGCCGTTTGCCATCAACAGCCGGGGCCCAAGAGTGCAAAACTGGCAGTGCTCTCTCTGGGTGGGTAGATGGCGCTCTCACTCTCCATATCACTCTCACACTGCAATGTCCGCTGGCTCGGGCATCTACTGATTGGTCCATTCAAAACTAGAGACCCTGCACTTTCCTCTGAGTGTGTTGGTTCCCCATGGACAGTGTATCAACCAGTAGTTCGAAAAGAGGCGGTGGCTGTATTGCACGCAACACAGGAGGTGTGTACATGTCTTCACCTTGCTAGAGTCAGGGACAGTGCAAAGTGATAGGGAGAGCCACTAATGGGTTGGGGAAATTGGCAACTACCACATTGAGAAAAGGAGAAAATTGGCAAAAAAAAAAAAAAGTCTCTCACATCCTTACCATTTTTTCTGCTTCATTCACTTACTGCCTAATATATCACAAACCTTGTCAGGTGCCATTGTAATGAGATTGTCAATGTTATTCACTTTATATTTTTATAATACTGAAATATACTTCTGAGTCAGTGGCGATTGCTCTAAGACTGCAAGGGAAGCTCAGCTTCCCCTAAAATGTCAAAAAATAAGTGATCAATAATATACTGTTGTGTGTACATGTCATTGACTAAATATGCGCTACAACGCGCTCAACTTTTGTTCAGAATCAGCTTCTTATCACTGGTAACGACACGGCTTTCCTCTCACTCATTCCTGACAGTGTTTTAAACAGGGTGGACGCTCAGCGTCCACAGAGTTCAATAGCGGAGTAAAGCGTGCAGCGAAACGAGACGAGTCATTGGATAATTGCCGGGCTTTGTCCCGCCCCTCGGACGCTCAGCGTCTCTGGGGGTCTATGGGGCAGTGGGCTGGCCTCGGCTGGCCCGGACGCTCAGCTTCTGCATGATGATTGGATGATGTGTCTGAGGCTGAATCCCTTTTTGATTGACAGCTAAATGAGCGAATCAGCGATCTTTTTGTGTAAACATCCATGGGAGCATTTTTTAAAATTTTCATTCTGTTCTGAGTTGAACCGAAGACTTTCCTAATCATCTTAGCGGCATTTTTTTTGTTAAAAACGACTAGCGACAAATCGAGCTTTTATTTCTGGTGTTTTTTTGTAGCTGCTTGTGTTTGGAGACTGACTTCTATCACTCTTTCTGACTTCTATCGCAGTTTCTGTCCAGCGGTAGCACTCACAGGCGGACACACTTCACACTAGCCTTGCGCCAGTAAAGAGCTTCTCCAGTTTTTAAAGCGGTTCAAGTCTTACACCCGCAACACCATGAGCCAAGGCCGTTTAAACAGCCTAGCTCTGCTGGCCATTGAGAGCACACTAGTCAAGTCCCTAGAAAAGACGCCTTGTTGGTACGACAGGATCACAGATCATTTTATTGAAAAGGAATGGAGGATAGAATTTACGTATAAATAAACCGACACATTTTATGATCTAGGCCGGAATTGAGCTTCCCCTCCTTGAAAGACCAGCATCCGCCACTGTTCTGAGTTCATCAAACTCTAAAGGTTTCTATACTCTACATTACACATGAAAACACTCTGAATGTGCTCCAAAACTCCCCTTTAACATAGCAAAGAAACTAAAAATTTATAAGCAAAAATTTAAGGCAATAAAATGCAGTAATTTAAATCCTGATTATTCTTACTTCCATTGTTTCCAACGATGAAGTTCACATTTGGTCCAAACTGAAACGGGCCAAGTAAATGATGGCTCATAAAATTCTTCAAAGTGATGCTTTCAATTACACCAATATCCCCAGCACTCTAAAAAAGAAGAAAATAAAGTGGCTCAAGCACAGTGTCCAAATATTATTTAGAATTCTACCCATCTATTAACTTAATGAGTCAAAACACACACCGAGGCAGAGAAAGAGTGCTCCTGATGAAAGACCCCTTCTTCATCTATGTCCTCATCTTCCTGGACATCTGTGGTGACCTCTGTCCTGCGGGTTTTGTTGGGATTTCCCTCGGTCTGGACACTGGACTTCCTCTTATTCATTGTGTAACTATGCTTAATCTGTAGAGTATAAATCAACTAAATCACTCTGATGAATGAAGCTGGAAAATTGTCTTTACGTGTACGTACTTCCTTATAACATAGATAAAAGATGTCAAAATCAAGCATGTCAGTCACATAACTAAAACTATGAACTGAACTCATAAATAAAATACCAAAATGACCTGGTGAGTAGGTCAAATAAGCTACTGAATTCAGCAACCATAAGGGGCTTCTCGTTACTCACCTACACTCATTGTCCCGAGTTAGGTAAATGGAAAAATAAATGACTAAAAAGAGCATTAAACAGCACTGTCTCTAGAAAAGTCAGCACTTCTGTCATGGCTGAAAACAAGTATGTAAACTCAAGCAATGGTGACTGCACTGGTTCATTTAATAGTCAAACTTTTTTGTAATAGTGTAGTAACTAATGTAGGCGTATTCAATAACAAAAACACTTTGACTTACTCCATGTCCTTGCGTGTGGACGTGAATGTCTTTTTTAATACCCAACTATGTTTCTGGCTTCCTGGTTAGCTTAACTGTCAACTGTAGGCGTGTCTATAGCTAACCGTGGGGACACATACGCAGCTCTTCGTTCGGACCAGAGTTGCCAGATTCGCAGGTTTTCCTCAATTGTAGGCTATTTACAAAAAAATCAAGAGTTTCCAGCCTGCAGTTTTTTGGGATACTTTCACAAATATTACAAAATTATTACAAAATTATTAATGTTATAATGTCTTAGATAATGATATTTAACAACAACAACAATAGTAATAAATGCCTCAAAAGTATAAGATAGAAAACTAAATGAATGACACATTAAGATTAAAAGAACATTTACGAGTAGTACACCAGTACTTTTTAAAAGTATCTTCAAATGTCTGAAAACTGTAGATTTGGGGATTGTTTAAACTTGTTTAGGGCAGCTTTGTGTCAGATATTGGATATTGGGTTGAAGATTTTTGGGGGCTGGCAACCCTTGTCTGCAGCGAGGAACGAAAATGCAGGCTTGCTGTCTGTTGCTTGTGTTACACACGGAACTCTGTAACTATTACATATTATAGCAGACGAGGAGTTACAAGATATAGTAAAAGGGAACTCTGTAAAATCACCCAGAAACCAGCACCAAACAGGACATTATCTTCATCGTATTTAAATGGACAAAAATCCGAAATTGTCATATTGCGTTAAAGCAACCTATTGTTCTCTTTTGTCCAGTGATTTGATAAAAACAGAACAGACGCGGTTGAGCGCCCGAGAAGTTTAAGCGACTGTTACGAAATTGCGAGTACTATTGAAAAACGTAGAATGTGTATTAGCATGTTATTCACAAACACTGAACGACAATCACAAATGCTGAGAAAAAGTATAATTAACATTTAATGTTACTTGAGGGTTTCGAAGGGATAGTGGGGAGAGGGCAAAATGTATGCTACACACCCCTGCCACTGCGTGGTGCTGTGATAACGTGCCAAAACAAAATGTAAATCACATAAACGTGCACTGCTCAAAAAATAAAAGGAACACTAAAATAACACATCCTAGATCTCAATGAATAAAATATTCCAGTTGAAAATCTTTATTTATTACATAGTGGAATAGGTTAAGAACAAAATAACAAAAATGATCAATGATCATTTTAGAGGTTTTCAATGTCTTTCAAAGGTCTGGAGAATGGGCTGGATATATAGAGTGGTCTCTTATTTGTTTCCAAAGTTGTAGTACTATACAAACTTAGACTGTATATATAGACTGTTCTTAAATACAGCCTATGAAAAAAACACTTTTTTTAACTTTTATTTAATGCTAATATTGTACTTTCTGCAGACACAGTGGAGGCATGAGTTGATCAGTGTGCTAATGGTCAGTCATCAGAGTAGTCAGTCCACATACATGAAGCATCATGCCATCAAAAAGAAAAAGTGACGTTAGAAGCTTTTTCTACAGTGTCCCACAGAGTCACATCACAACAACATTTACAAAGCAAAAACAAAAGATGAGAACACAACAGCATTAAGGGAAAACATAACTACGGTACATTAAGGAAATGAAACAAACAAAAATGAGAACACGACTATATATATTTTTGCTTTCATTCATTTTCATTTAGCAAGAATCAAACAAGAAGCCTTGGTGTGATTCTAAATGACCAGCTATCATTTTATTCACATCACAAACATGACGCGGTCGTGCAAGTTCCTCCTCTTAAGTTACCCATTAACCCATTAATCCACCTGAAAGCTACAGTGTGTTTAGTTTCAAAATGTATTCAAGTCATTACTTGTGTTCATTACTGTATGAATTGTAAAACCTGAACATGTAATCAAACCACAATAAATGTAGTATAAAGCCGTGTTTACATCTAACTGCTTTCACTTGGGAGCATATATTTTATTAGTATTTAAAACTGATATATCCATCTACAACGAAGACCAAGTGACCCTTATAAGGATTAAGCGGGTGTGATAATGGATGGAGTGAATATCTATATTCAGGATTGAATGATGGGTGGAAGTGGTGGTCATGATGGATAAGGACCATGTTATACAAGAGTACATTGTACCTTTTTGACTGAGAGTGGATAAATACATAAATGCAATCTATTTTGGAAAAATCCATTGTTTTTACTGAATACATAAAAAACCTGATATATGCGTTTCTTGTTTTATTATTTTAAATGGAATTCTTGGATGTAGAAACCTCCTATTTTTGCTCAAAATGTGTTCATTCCATGTGCTGCCGACAGTAGGATCAAATATAACTGTTCACATCACAAGGGTTAACTCACACCTCGACCATGTCTTTGTGGAATTTGGAGGCTGTATCAGTCCTGGGCAACTGGCAAAGGAAATGCTTAAGCAAATGAAAAAAGAAATTGGAATCCACAAAGGCAGAGACTGTGAATTTGAAGACAATCCTGGTTATGTATGTCTTGCTGAAGAAGAAAACTGCCATCACAAGAATTTTATCAAGATATGGAACTGTTTTCCTAATTGATGATGGTAGAACACGTTGGACATCAAATAGTACTTTGTTGAGGTGCTGGAGCAGCTTTTTCAGATTTCCTCCTATTATGGAGCTTTTTGTCATGGCTGTTGTGTCACCACTGTCTCTTGAAAATAGATGGTCTCCAACTGCCTCAGAGTTTCTTAGATTGTTGTCTGGCAAAACTGTCTGTGCTTGTGTTCAAAGTGTCATGATGCCTTACAGAATTATCCTGCTTGATATTCATAGTGTATTCAAACAAATTAATGAATTAGGATTTGCCAGAAAGATACCAGCTGAAAAGGTTAAAACCCTTGTGGTGGACTCTCTGCATTCACAAAGAGATGTTTTCTGTAAAAGATCTGCTTCTACTTGACAAAGTCCATCACTACTTATGCCCAGAATTGCTGTCTGGAACCATAGAGACTGTAGAAATCACACAAGTTGTTGACCCATTGAACATTTTCTTCCAACTGCAGGTCTTCTCCATTGAACTGAAGAAATTAGGCATGCAAATTCAGGAAAATTATGAAAGCACAGCTGCAATTTTAACCATAACAGCCGATTTTAAAACCATGTGCTCTACTTGTGTTTCAAGCAAATGGGATCCGCTGTGTGCTTCTGATTCAACACAGTTTATACCTAAAAATTCATATCTCCCTCCTACAGTCATTGAACAAGATTTTATTTCAGAAGTTTGTGTCTCATACATTAATGGCCCTTTAAGTTTTTTGTACAGCTATTGTATCAAAAAATGAAAACTGTCTAATTTCTCTCACAGAAAAACTGAATTCTGATTGTTCCTCAGTGAAATAACTCATCCAAGTTGAATCTTTATCACATGGCAGTTTGGTGAAGGCTGTTTTTGCAGAAGATGACTCCTGGTATCAGTGGCGGATTTGACCAACACGCAAACCATGCAATTGCTTGGGACCCCAGAGATCAGGGGGCCATCTGCTGGCCAAAAGAGGGTGGCAAAAAGAGACAGTTTTGGATCTCTGCTGATTTTTCCATCCAAAAACAGTGTTTTGCTATGTTAAAAAGAGACGGGTCGAGCACTAGGACCCAGCAAAAAACAGCCACTCAGTTGGAAGCCTATTTTTCTTTAGAGGAATGGCTCTGTTCTTGCTAATGTGTGATTGGCCATACAAACGATCACTCCGTCAGCGTCTGGACTTTCAAACCATCCATCCATCCATTCATTATCACACCCGCTTAATCCTTATCAGGGTTGCGGTTTTGATTTGGCCTGTAGTCCGTGTTCACCTGCTACTGTAAGTTGTTAACATGATGAGCGTTTGTTCTGCCTGTTTCACATCAGATAGACATATTTTAATATCAGAGGTTTCATATTAAAATCCATTAACATTAACATCTGAGTCTGTGGCTGTACGTGCGTCTACCAGTCTGTGATAAGCCATATATTTACATGCCTCTAAGTTTAACTATTATCAAAATAATTAAGAATTTCTGGTGATTTTTACTCAAAAATGAGGTATAATTATGTGTAAATGAGGTCTATTGACCATACAGTCCAAACATAAGTGTAAAATTGGTGATAATGAATCTGAGTGAAGTTGGTGTAAAACAGAATTTGGTGATAATTTTATATTACATGATTGTAACAGTTTATTAATATTTAATATTAAAAATTTAATTAATGATTAATGTTATTATATTTTATTATTAATAATAACAATGATTATAGTTATTATTAGTATATTATTAATATTAACTAGTAATTCCTAATAAAATATTATAAATAATAATGTTTAAGTAATGTTTAAAAATTAAGTATAATAATTAATATTTATTAATAATCAATAATAATAATTTAATTTATGTTTAAGCCTGTACTGCACCATAACCATAAAAAAGAATCCATTTAATCAGGGCCCCCAGACATGACATTGCTTGGGCCCCAGAACTTCCAAATCCACCCCTGCCTGGTATGGTGCAGCTATAAAAAATGCATGTCTGAAGGATGTTGTCCATGTAGAGTTCATAGACTTTGGAAATGAGGCCACTGTTCCTGCCATTAATGTGTGCATGCTTGATGAGCAGTTTTTGCAGTTTCCAAGGTTGAGCATTCATTGTTGTCTAAAGGAAGAAGACCTAGAGAGAATCCAGGAGGAAACGACCAAGAAACTTGTCTGCTGAAAATAGTAGCTGGTAAAACTGGTGAAAAGAGGCTGTTTTGTAAGTTTATCAAAGAGTGCACGGCCATTTGGGAAGTTGAAATTGCTGATCAACGGAACACATTAGATGGCTCATTAGAAAGCATTTCTCTTGAAAAATGGGATGATTTTGATTTCAATCAACTACAGAATGGCTCTCCAAAGCAAACACTCTCTTTGTCACATATGTCTACACATACCTTCTCATCATCATTCAAGAAACCAGAGATTTCAATAGGACAGTCTATAGAGGTATATGCTACATCCATTCATCCATCCATTTACTATCACACCTGCTTATACTTATCAGGGTCGCAGTTAGTCTCCTACCCCCCACTGGGCGCAAGGCAGGGCATTACAATATTCAACTAAGCCCAGGACAAGGCTGCTACATCAATAGTTGAACCAAATTATTTCTGGTGCCAGCATGCAAATTCTGAGGAGCTTGACAAAATCTCTCTGATTGCTCAAGAAACTGGAAATTGAGACAGCTCAGTTGTGCCCAGATGACCTTTGCTTTGCTCTCTTTACTGACAAATTGTGGTATCGTGCACAGATTCTTAGAAAAAATCTTCAAATAGCATCTGTGTACTTTTTGTGGATTTTGGAAATTAGTTTGAAACTGAAGCAGACTCTGTGAAGGCGTTGCCTCTCAGTCTACTGGGAAGGCCACTTCAAGCATTTCTGTGTCAATTGGAAGGCTTCAGTCACGGATCATGGAATGATAATGCAACTGAAAAATTTTGTGAGCTTATAGAGGATAAGCCCCTCAATGTGACCATTAAGAACATTCAAAACAATCTGGACAGTCTTTCTCCTTCATATTATGTCAATATCCATTTCAAGGACTGTGCTGTAAATGAGCAGATCTGCTGAGTTTGGAGATACAACTGATTAATTTTTCCCTTTTTTTTGTTAAATTAATTGAACTGAAATCCATTAATAGATTCAATTGAGTTGCTGCCAAACATTTGTCACGGGCTTCTTTAACAGCAAACTTTGAGCCCATATGTTTTATTTGTTTTGTGGTACAGGGAAATGACAGTGCGTGGTAATCGAAATGCAACATTTCTGCCTTTCAATAAGTACATATTTTTATTTACGCTGACTATTTTTATACACAGATACTCGTCTCAGCCATTGGAAGATGGGTGTACACATGATGACCATCACTATGGTCTATTTCTATTCACTATCTCACTATTTAGGCTCATTGTGTCATAATAATTGTCAAAAAATGCAATGTGCTGTGATTGTGTTTGTGCAGGAATTGTGATATACTATTTTATACTTTGGTAGCATTGTACTGTTTGGATTGTTTCTTTTCATTGCTGGTTGGAATTTTCACAAGTTGTTACGGGGCATTTTTCCAGATACATGAACAGACCAATCCTAAAAGTTCTGGTGTTATTTTATTTATGTCATGTATTTACTGTAGTGTATACAGTTAAATAAAGAACATCTTTGCAGCAGCACTTGTCTTGTATTTGCTATTAACATTATTTAGCAAAATGTTTTGTCATTGTTTCCAACTTAAACTGCTTAAAATAGATTTATGCTAGGTTTCTGAACAATCAGTTGAAAATGTGATTGGATAGTTATGTTTACAGTGCTGCACTTGGTATGATTCAGTTGTAAACTCATTCACTATATGCATTGGTCATTGGAAGTGTGTTACAGAAGCAAAGGGATCGTGAAGTACTCAGTAACAGAAGAATACTTCTGAAACAGAATATTTACAACAAAATGTACATGGGATATTGTACATTAGTGGATTAAAATATTGCATGTGATGCTGTATAAATATCACAGTATTTTAATAAATGAATATTGCACATGTATGTATGTATGTATCAGTGGCGGATGCTCTAAGACTGCAAGGGAAGCTCAGCTTCCCCTAAAATGTCAAAAAATAAGTGATCAATAATATA
>BRDA01008161.1:0-38881 GCA_036984385.1 Crenuchus spilurus | reverse complement strand
CAGCTGGATCAGGTGTGAGGGAAAACCCATCTCCAGCATGGTTATCCACAATTGGTCATGTTGTACCATGTCGAATGCCTTTGTGAAATCAATAATATGTTAATATAATATTAATGCTAATAAATGTAGCTTATAGCTGCTAGGATTGACCACTCTCCTTTGTACTTTCACACCAAAACAAGGCTATAATATACATTGAAAACATTCTGACAACAGCAGAACCCATGTTGGTGCCCTATAGACAAATATACAGATAAAAGAACTATTTAACCATGGAAAAAGTAGTGTTTGCTTCAAAACTTTATTTATTTCAAGACAACAGAAATCACAACTCTGCTGTTGAAAGAAAGATAACTGGACTTATTTCTCTTGACTTGCCATATTTCTAACATGCAAACATCACAGTCAACAAACCCCAAGCAGGTCCAAGTATCTGATGTGTTTTATCTTGAGCACACCTGACGAAGCTCTTGATTAGCCCACCCCCATTGTACTGAGATTTTTCATTATTATTATTGCTTTCCTGAACATTTTGAGAATAATTTTAATACAGTGGCATTTACAGATGCTTGCTAGTCACTATTATATAACATGTTTCCCACTTGTAATATCTCATTGGGTATAGACAGTCAAGCTTGTAGCTATTTGCATGACATTTGCTCTCTTTTCACCAACTTATTTGTATAAGATCGATGTGCACATTTTTGCTAGTGCTGGGTAGTAATAACATGCAATCAAATGAAATTGAAGACCTTTTTTAAACAAAGAATATTAGAACCTAATGTAACCTAATGGATGTAGTGTATGTAACCAGATTCATTATGTAAGCTTTTCTAGCTTTCTAACTTATGTATTACTGACTCCATACTGTACTACTATTATTACTACTGCTACTACTAATAATAATAATAATAAACTTTATAGCACCTTTCACACATGAAATGCTATCTAACGTGCTTCGCAGAAATACATATTATATAATAATAAGAAAAGGGAGTAAAATGAGTAAAAAAGATAAAACGCTGTGGGTGATACAGACATAATAAAAGACAGTACAATAATCATATCTTTTGATCTACAGGACTGAGGAAAAAAGTCATTCATTTACCTGGACAAAGGGGGTGGGGTGTTATTTGGTCATAGAAATGAATAAAACTACGCTGTGTTCGCCATGAAGTTTGGTCAAGTCATAAGACAGTTAGTGGACAATGCTGAGTCAAGGATAAAAGATGGATGAAAATTCAGCCAATCTGACCCAGCATCAAGACCAAAACTGGACTTTGTCTGTTAATCTCTGCAACACTCCTTATATTCTAGTTAATGTCATCATGGATGTAATTTTTGTTACTTATGGTTTTCCTACCAGCGTTGTTGTTGTCACACAGCTTTTGATGAGAAAATGTCAACGCAGAGATTGTAGTGTCTCCACTGCTTCTCTCTCTGAAGCTTTTAATCTACACATCAGCATCATCAACATCTGCTACTGTATCTATGTCCTATTGATTTTTCTTGACGAACTGAATGTCTGTCAGATCAGTGACCAGATTCTTGATGCTCTCTACAGTCCATGTCTTACAGCCGCACCCCTGTTCACAATGGCTGTCTGTGTTGACTGTTACTTAGCAGTTGTTTATCCAATAGTATACATGGCTGCTAAAAAACTGCTTTACCGGTCACTGATATGCGCTATGTTAATCTGGGTATACAGCATTGTTATACGGCTAATTGTTACTATTTATAATCTGGTCTATTATCACCCCATTTGTATGCTGTCGGTTTATGTCAGTCTTCCTGTTGTCGTGTTCCTCAACATCTCCACCCTGAGGGTTCTGTACTCTGCCAGACCTGGGAACGGCAAACACACACTAAGCCCTGCCAAGAGAAAAGCCATCCATGACATTCTGGGCATGTTGGTGGTGATGCTGTTGTATTACTTACCTCAAGTTTCTTTCTTCACATACAGGTTTATAAGACCATCAAACTGGAATATTTTTTTTTGTTTTGAGCTCCCCGTGGTGACGTTACTGACCACAGTGAGCAAATTCGCAGCCTCTTTCTTATTCCTGTATAATTCAGGTAAAGTGTGTTCTTGTTGCTCAGTCAAGACTTGAGTTCTTACCTTTATGCGGTATTACTGTATTCAAGTATATTAGCTGTGATTTGTGATGGTTTGGGGTTGTTCTTATGTTCAAAATCATCCAAAGGCAACATCTCCAAGCTTACATCCAAATCTGATTTGGCCAACACTGCAGCACTATTATTGCACATGTTACACATTATATTATAATGATATTAGCTGGTAGAGCTTTGATGCTAGAAACATGCAGCATTTGTTTGTTTCTTGTGTCTTTCATGCCACAGGTTGTCCTCATCTAAAGCAGACAAACACTGCTTTAACTGGATGTCTTCCAGCAGCCGCAAAGACATGAATATACAGCTCTGAGTAAGAATTCTCTTTATAAATAAGCTTAGTATGTTTGCCATTCAGCACAGTCCTTCTGTACCAGCAGGCTTTGTATTCTTTCCAGTCATTTGTGTGGACTGGCACTTTGCTATGCTTCATCTATGGCACTGTATGAAAATATACCATCATACAGCTTTCTATCAGTTCTGTGATTCATTTCATTCACTGATAAGATTTCTGTCACGTTGTATGATAAGTAGTTCTTTTGTGCACATTTAGGGGATCAGGTTGCATTTTGGAAATGGCTTTCAAATCAGATTACTCCCATTTTTTATGCATGGTGACCTTTTATTAATGTATTTGGATGTGAAATTTAAGCACCAGGCGTCATTATGTTTGCAAGGCCACCATATATCTGTAAACTCACCATTTGCATACTTTAGCTGGTTTCTGGAAATTATTATAATGTTGATAGGGATGGTAATGCACATTCATAGCTTCATGACTTATTTCGCTATTTCACCCACCTCACTCACTTTTTTCTGGTCATGAAAGTAAGCAGATCCACTGTTTCATATTTGCTGTGTTCACTCTGAGGTTGGGCTGCAGTAACCCAGGGATCAAACATGGATTCTGAGATACCAGCTGTGACCCTGCAGCAAGACCAAAACTGGACTTCGGCTGTTGGTTTCTGCAGCAGACCTTACACGATAGTTAAGCTGACCGCCGATATTTTGTATCTTCTCTATTGTTTTCCTGTCAACATTATTGTTATTGTGGAACTTTTGAAGAGAAACTACAGAAAAAGAAAAGACAAAAGTAGCTCATCCTCAGGATCTCCATCTGAACTCGTCCTGCTTCACATCAACTTCAGCAGTGTCTCCTGCTGTGCTGGGATGCTGTTGAATCTTCTTGGCCAACTGAAGGTGTGTTCTGTCAATGACCACATCCTTGATGCTCTCTTTGGACCAGATTTGTCTGCAGTGCCCTTATTCTTTGTAGCTATCTGTGTGGACTGTTACCTGGCAGTCGTTCACCCAGTGCTGTACATGTCTGCAAAGAACCTGCGTCATCAGCCATTAATGTACACTACACCAGTCTGGGTATATACCTTTGTTATATGGCTGATCACTACCATTTACGATTTTCCCTATTATCACCCCATCAGTATGCTGTCCTTTTACTTCAGCCTTCCTGCTGTCCTGTTCTTCAACATCTCCACCTTGAGGGCTCTGCATTCCAACCGACTCAGAAATGGCAACCAAATGCTCAGCCCTGCCAAGAGAAAGGCCTTTTTGGTCATTTTGCTCATCTTGGTGGTGATGCTGTTTTACTACTTGCCTCAAGTTTCTTTCTTCACATACAGGTTTTCAGGACCATATGACCCAGAGAGGTTTACGTGCCTTGAGCTCCCCTTGGTCATGATCCTGCCCACATTGTGTGATTTTGTAGCCCCTTTACTGTTCCTGTATTGTGTTGGTAAACTGGATAGCATATGTTGTTCACTCAAGACTTGTCTTGACATTATTGTGTTCAATTACAGAATGTGAGTTAGTAGTCTTGGATCAAACTTGGATCAAATCTGGTTCAGTAATGTAGTGTCTATGATTGTCTATAATGTCTCGGTTCCACTAATCACACTTAAAAATGACCTTTATGCCCATGTTCAGATAAAGTTCTGTGAAACTGTTGTTCACCCACAGCACTTGATATACCTTCATGCTTCTTTCTATCACATTTATTTTTTGTCATTTATATTAGTGGTGTTTTGTGCACATGTAAAATATTAGATTGCATTTCAAATGAGAATGATACCAAATTGTAATATATAATGATCTGACAAATTTATTTGGTTGTAGGTTCCAAAGAAACATGAAAATTCTAGACCTGAATTTAAATAATTAGGCCATCATTGGTCTGTAAAGATTTACATATCCTACATTTACATACACTGAAACTGCACGTTCACAAAACTTTTTTTTCCTGCAAGTGGTTCAACTCCCTTTTCATGGACAAAAGGGATGGCAAACTGCTGGATATATCTAATTTGTGTGATCCAAAAACATGGAGATCATGTGAACTGGCTAGTCTAAACATTACCCTGGTGTGTGTGAATGTATGAAAATATGAGTGTATCAAGAGAAAATCTGGAGGAAGAAAAGAACAGAACATCTTTAGTAGCATCAAGTCAATTCATGTATGTTACCCATTTATGATTTTTTTATGTTTTTTTGGTGCAGGGGGAAAAGTCCCTTGCACTTTTTCAAAAGGCAGTTTTGTTCTGCAGTTTTTACTGACCATAAACAATGTTGCGCTATTTTAATTGGTGACGGGTACAGCACTAGGACCAAGACGAAAACGGCTGCTCATGTTGAAGTCTGTTTCCGTTTAGACCGCCCATAAGCTCATCAATTGGCTCTGCCGTTTCTTGCTATCACCCCCGCTGTCACTCCATCTGGTTGTAAATGGCTGTTTAGTTGACCAGGAGTCCGTGTCTGTTCACCTGCCACTGCTACGTTCATATTACAAGCCACTTTGCTCAAATCTGATTTTTTGCTCAGATCAGATTTAAATATCTTGACGGTTCACATTTACAAATGTAAGTGACCTGTATCTGTCTGCAATGTGAACAAATCTGTCCCTGAAATGATTTGCATGTGCAAACCGATTCGTGTAGATGCAATGCCTTGGTCACCAACAAAAAATGTTACATTTGTGCAGGGTTAACATTGACATTTGATGAGAAAGTAATATTTGAAGAAGATTTATGTTTTAAAATTCATTAAAATGTATGTGTCGCGATATGTATGAATGAAAAGGAAACTCTGCTAGTCTCCCTCAGCCTGTCTCTCATGTTCCAGCAGAGTTTGTGTGAGTTATGGGTTGTTCGCAAATGAAATGGCTCTTAGAGTCGGCTCTTTGAAGTGACAATCGGAGCCGACTCGAGTCTGGGAGCCAGATTAATTTTTTTTCCTTTCTTTTGTTGAACGGGATGTAAGGTTGGGGGGGGTCACTATAATAGTATTGACTATAATTGTTGCACACAAACACAGAGAAGTTACAAAAAGACAACTCTCTGCATATGACGATAAATAAGTATAAATAAATAAATGCACGTAAAAATATCTGAATAAATACACACAATTGTATAGACAAAAAAATTAATAAATACATTTTGTCATAAAAAAGGACACATAAATTTATATGAGGACTGTTTCCATGCATAAAAATTATTTGAGCTGTTTTTGCATTTCTACATTTATTGAATTTACATCACTGTTGAACTGACATTTTATTAATTTAAACAGCTTTTTTTAAAAAAAAAAAAAAAATGTTGGCCATTTTGGGAGCTGTAAGAGCTCTTTTTAGTAAACTGAGCCATAAAAGCCCATCACTAGTGTGAGTCATGACCAATGAAAAGCGCTGTCTGCATTGCTAAGATACACCTGAAAATAGTGCAAGATTTTAAAAATGGCATCTTTCGAGGGCAATTTTAGTCCGCTGGACTATGTTTCTATGACAGTGAAAGACCTTATATTTTATAGGTGCAATATTCAAACCACATCCGACCCCCAACAGAATCCTTCCTGAATTTAAAGTTCCAAAGTCCTTCAGTGTCTCACTTCAGTGCCTCACCAGCTGCGGCGAAGTCTTAAATGTACTTTACAGTTTTTTTTCTCTCTCTAAACCTTCAGTCGACCTAATCTGCCAGAGCACCATCTGCAGTGCTCTGACTGTTGTGATCTTCTGCAGCATATCAAAACGCTTAGCCTTATACTCAACTAGACCTGCAAACAGTTATCAAATGTCAGGAAACCTCAAGCTTACCAAGAATAAGGTCTTCTGAGTCACCCACAATGTCCTGGTGGTACTGTCTGCACATTTTTGCATAGAAATTTGCATTTATAGGTGATTAGATATATAGGTTTAGGTTGGTGTCTCTGATGTCTGGGATTGTCTCACCTAAATTTCTTTATTGCTAGTTGTGAAAGAAGGTATTTTTGTTGAGAAAAAGGTTACTTGTACAAATACAAATATATTTAATCATATATTTTCTCCCTTTCAGTGTCTCTCTTGCTTGTAATAACTGTGGTATTTACAACCAAGTCCACTTAATCCCTTTAAATCTCTATTCTGCTGTGTTTGTGTCTGTGAAGAGATGGATGGAGCAAAGAAAGTAGAGGAATAATGTGTAGTTAATGGATTTATCAGTAAATAAATGGACTGCTTTTTAGAACTGTAATATACTTTTTGAACCATTTCCTGCTATAAACCATTTATGAAGAAGAACAGACCCACGTTGGAAATGATGTAATTCTGTCAAAGATTTTGTGCTCACAAGATTGTCGGTGGTGTCCAAAAGGAAAAATTGAAATGTTAAGACCATTTTTGCTTGACATATTCCTTTTATTTAATTGATGTTTTTTTGTTATTACTGGCATGTTTGCAATGAGATCCATCAGATTTTCACTAAATCTCTGAACGAGTATATTGCTTTGTAATGACATTAACTAAACCTGGCTCATTTTCTTTTAGAGTTGCAAATCAAATTGTTTTGGTCATATGACAGCAGACATTAGGGGTGGAGTAAATGGTAACTTTTTAATTTGCCATTTCCAATTATGGAAACAAAAACCACTCCCATGTCCCAATGAAGGGCATTCAAATTATCCAAAGAGGCCAACAGCTGACCCTCAAGCCTTCAGTTTTGCCTGACGTGACAGCTTTAGGCAGGGTAATATCTCAGTATGCATTACAAATTGTCCAGGCAAATCGAAGCACCAGAAGAGAAGAACATATCCAAATTTAAGTTGAATAGGTTTTTAGTAAAAGTACGATACACACACAAAAAATGCACATTTCATGTTGGGTTAATGTTAAACAAGCTGGTCTGCCTCCAGTGGTCGATGGTGGTGTGTTCCATTTTTGAAAACACGTTTTCATGAGATGTTAAAAAAAATTGGCATTTAAGCTTGGCCTGGTGATATTATCTGACAGCATTACTCAGAAGTTACGTAGAAAACATTTTTAATGTTCAATGATTACCATCCTTTAGGTTCCAGATACTAGTCATGTTTCACTCTCTTTACAGAGATAGCCAATCAGTTAAATTAACTGGTCACTTAACTAGCAGTGATTAAAAGCTCCACCAGATTGAGACTCAAGGTTCAGCTCTGAATACATCTAAATTTCTCTTTAAGCTGGTACATGTCTGATCCCAGCAGACAGCAAATCTCCCAGTGGGTTGTAACATGAAGCTGTGTCTTGTAGTCCTATTCCACACTGCTGACACAGCTTACTGCCACATTTAGTACCAAAACCCCCACAGACACCAGCCAAATAGCAGAAATGCACAGGAGATGAACCACTGCTGTAAGCCACAAGCGCCTATGAACAAGCACATCCCTGCAAACCCCTGGCTATTTGGGGCAGATTAAAAAACAAAGATTAAAATCAGAGCCATCATAAAAATGCTGTTTAGCAACAGTAAATACATAAAAATAACTTTTTGAAAATCGTATATCCTGCTGTGATTCAGAGCTGCAATAAATCCCGTCTCACAATCAGACTATGCTACAATTAGACTGTAGTTTATCTGTTTCTCTGTATACTTTATTAGCTTCCTTTCACACTGTTCTTCAGTGGTAAGGACCCCCAGAGTCAGTGTCCTGTTAGCAGCATCCTTTGACCGCCAATGAAGGACAAGAGGCTGACCAAAACAAACTGCAGGAAGAGATGAGCTAGTGTCTCTGAGTTTACACCTACAAGATGGACCAACAAGTAAATAAAA
The DNA here is from genome assembly GCA_036984385.1 of Crenuchus spilurus. Taxonomy (NCBI): domain Eukaryota; kingdom Metazoa; phylum Chordata; class Actinopteri; order Characiformes; family Crenuchidae; genus Crenuchus; species Crenuchus spilurus. Next base: position 30,686 of record BRDA01008161.1, on the reverse strand, counting down.
TGTAAATCCACTTGTTAAGGGAGTAAAATTAAGGAAGTGCAACATCACCCCAAGATTACATAAATATGAAACAACAGACTTGCTGTATTTAAATTATTCAGTGCACATTTTATTTAAATTTGCTCACCGTCTCTAAAGAAAAAGACATGTTAAAGAAAAAAGGTTGAAGTGAAGGTCCTCTCGGAAGCACAAGCATGAACATGTTCACGTAATGCAGAGATTAACCGCACAATTAAAAGATAAATTAAAAATGTTATTTATATTAAATACATATACAGATTGCATTGGCTCAACAATGACAAGCAGACATATCAAGCCTTTACTCATTTTTAAAAAATGGATAAATTTGTGTATAAAAAATTTGGACTCTACACTTGCGAAGATAGAGGGAAGTGTGCATGATTACAAAACTCAGCATGTGCTTCCTCGCCCACCCACTTCCTAAAATGCTCCCCAGATCAGATGTTAAAATCAGCATGGCTACAGCTCAAGGACAAGGACATGAGGATATGAACAGGACAGCTGAAGCACACAATATAAAAGCATCTGCCTCTGATATGAAAAAAAGTCACAAACCCCTTTTCCAGTGTACAGCTGAATGTCCATTTTAAAGGAATACTCAAGCATTTGTCAATCCTTTTGTATCAGCTTCTTTCTACTTAATCAAAGAAACTTGTACTTGCAATTTTTCACTTAAAGGAATTTGTATATTCTTCAAGAGATGGAACTAGTTTTCCATTAGGAGTCATTTGTGGTAATTCATTACTAGTGTAGTAGACAGGATCAAACGGACCTCCAGTGACTGCATTAAACCTTATGGACATTACTAAAGCTTATCTTTTAAAGTTCTCTCCCTTTCTCATAAGACCTGTACTGTGCTTTATGAATTTGTGTCATACAGCCATGTTTCTTTCAGGAAATCCTAAAAGCATACAATGCAGGAAAAATAACCAAGCATTCAAAATATGGCACAGAGGCTGCAGGCATACCAGTTAAAGCACTTCACAGATTAGTGTGGAATAATGCAGTGATTTGGCTAAATAGTGAGCCCTCTGAAAATTAGTAGAACTTACACAAACACCCGTAGGGTCTGGGTAGTTTACAGTATGATAATTCTGCAGTTAAGAGAATAGGATGAGAAATAATACAGTATTCCTTCAAGGGCAGCAAGGAGTCAAATTCTGTAGAATATCAAGGGCAATATCTATAGCTGATGTGAAAGTGCTGTACTGCACACATGCATGTTGGAGGATAAGAATGTGTAGATTGTGCTGCAAGAAATTGTGTTAGGCCAAAACTGATTTACAGGAGACAACTAGACTGGGGAGTTATTTTGCTGCTTTTCCAAACAAAGAACACTTAAAGAATTTCTGCTACCTAATGTATAATTAGCAAACTGGAAAGATATTTTCTGGACTGTTCACAAATGATTAACATCTTCAGTTAAGTAAGAGCATAAATGATGAGAATAAAGACGACAAAATTTTAGTGTATTGATTGGCAGTCAACAAGCCTGGCTATGCCAATTCTGCTCAATTTGTCACCTAAATAAATGTTGCTTTTCATTCATAGGTAGTGAATTGGCTTTGAGGTTGTCCTACTCCCCAAACTGGTGGTCTCCTGACTCATTACTGACTGAAACCACTGGCTGTCACAATGTAACTGATTGGACATAGTGTTTCATGGTGGTAGAGCAGCAGAAAAATCTAATTGTGCACAATAAAACAAGAAACTGAGAGAAGGTTCCAACAGTGGAAGTAGTGGTTACATTCTGGGATGCCAGGAGCTGTGGAACTGGGGTGCAAGTTTTTGTGTTTTGTTTTTTTACATGGCTTTCACTTTAATTTGCTTCATCTTCATCTGCTTTTTCTCCATTTTCTTCTGCTCTCGACGCTGAGCAGCTTCCTAAAACAGAAAGATTTAGACTTAAACTACATCCTTAAATTTAAGTGTAAATATATCATATTTACACTCCAGTTCTCAAGGCATGTTTTGGCATAAATAATATAAATTTCTGCCAGACCACTGCATTAACCTCCACTTTCTATACCAATCCCCCACACCTCTAGACGGCGCTGTCGATCAGGGTCCTCCTCATTCATAATTCTCTCTTTCTCCGCTCTCTTCTTCTCCTCTCGACGCGTCTGAGCTGCCTCCTGTCTCTGAGCGTGAGTCTGCTTCAGGAAGTTCTCTTCCACACGGGCACGGTTACGATCCGCCTTTTGCTTTCCCTACACTCAAACACATTAAAAAATAAGTAATCTGTACTGTAAAGACAAATGTTTACTTTCTGAAAACCTTTGAGAATATTTTTATGAAAGCTTCATCTTATATCTGCTGACGTGTATATGCTTGTCTATAGTCACCTCTCTATTGAGACGTAGCTTCTTGACTTTGTCGATGCTATAGATCACCATGTTCATCAGGGGCAGCAGGCTGTCCATGTCTTTGGGAGATGTATTACCCATCCCAGGCACTAGACGCAAATTAAGATCAGTCCATCTTTTAATAACAAACTTTCAAAACAGATTCTCGTAAAGCAATGTGCACTATACTATAAATAGTATTACAATCTCCAAAAATTAGAATATTGTTAAAAAGTACATTTTTTCCATAATTTATTATTAAAAAACAAATAGTCAAATATTTGTTTTAATGATGATACTGAATAGTTATTTACTCTAAATGAAATATTCGAATAATTTGAGATTCTGGATTTCTGATTTCTAAGAATTATAAACCATACTTATAAAACAGTAAAACAAAAAAGGCTTGAAGTATGTCACTTTGTGGAATTAATACATAATATGGGGTGTCCCATTTGCTTCTTTACACAAACGACCTACTCGAATCATTTGGATTTCTGATTTTAATGAGCTATAAACCACACAGAAAACAAAAAAGGCTGAAAATGTCACTTCACATGTAATGAACGTTAAAAATGACTAAATTATGAACAACAAATGAACTTTTTCCACAATATTTTTTATGTGGCACTGTATAATTAAGCAGTGTGTCTATAAAGACCAAACATTTTTTAAAACATTTTCTTTATGCCCAGAAAACACTCACCATTAAATGTAAACAACAGCGTTTTCTTGGTCTCGGGGAGCTTTAAGGGCTGGCCCTCCCTAAAACACCACCATAATAGATAGCAGTTATCTCAGTGTAAAAACACAACATGGATATCAACAGTACAATGAAGCAACGTCTTACTCTTGCATAACTTTTGGACCAGAAAATTGGTCCGAGAAATGGATGGACTCAATCTTGTCAGCATGGTTGGTGATATAATGCACCATCTAAAGACAAAGACAGAAGGCCAAAATGAGTTCTCAGGAATGACATCATAATCTGATGGAAGGAAATATCAACATTCAGAAGTTGTTTGAGGTTCATTCCACTCCTCTCAGCTCACCTTGCTGTCCATCACTCCATCCGTGACCTCGCCCATCTCTGATAGGATGGCCAGAGAGTCAGGGAGGCCATATTTTGCCCCCGACTTGGGCTTGTCACCGCAGAACTCACTCTGGAGAACAAGAAAAAAAAACCCAAGTACAAACACAATCAACAACAAGAAAAGAAAGAAACAGAAAAGAGGAAAAGAGTGAAGCAGAATGAAAGGAATTAAAAAGTACAAATGGTTCTCAATTTAGCCACAAATAAGAGAACCAATTCTCACCAGGTCCTGCATCTCCTTCTGCAGCCGGCCCATGGCCTTCCGGCTGCCCACAGCAAACACAAACGTGTCCATGTCGTCATCATTCAGAGTCACTTTGACTTGCTGTGAAGACAGCCAAAACACACAATAAAATAAATTACATGGACAATTGCAGCACTCCATTTGTACAGGAACTGCCTGTTTACACCTACCACTTGATCACAGGTTGGTCTCATCATCCTTGCCAGCACATTCAGCAGATCTTGCCTTTTCAGAAACTGTAATGTAAAACCATAAATGCAATGGAATTAAACTTAATATCATATCATACATCTAAAAAGAAAAAGTAACATACACTGCAGAATTTAAATTTAAAATTAAATGTAACTTTTTTTTGTATTTTCTCACCCAGAAAATAATTCATAATGTTTGTGTGGGTTTACATATAAACAGTCAAAATATGGACATTTTTATATCATTTTCCAAACTGTTTAATCCCTAAGATTTAGCAAAGCAAAGTTCACTGAAGATTTCTGTGTAATGCTTAATGAGCTGATAAGTGAATGCAGAAAAACAAGAAAAGGTAGCCCTAAACACCTTGAGTTGAATGAGCATTCCCTCACAGCAGACACGTCCAGAGCACCACAGATTATAGATGTGCTCATTCTCTTGGTTCAGCTTTCCTGTGCTCGTGGCTTCCTTACTTGTACCATCATCACCTACACATCAACATCAGCAAAGTCAGCAAAATACTAAAGATTAGCTCCAGACACAACAGGGTGTGAATTTGCTAATCAATTTTCTATTAATACTAAAGAAAAAGATGCATAAACCTTTCAGAAAATTAAATTATTCAAGCTATGTAGATAAAAAAAAGGAGTTAAGGGCTAAATGACAAAAAGAAAATAATGATTAAAAATGGTTCAACCAGATATATTTACACAAATTTCCCACTTACCTCAGATACAGTCAATCACACACAACATGCTTGGAGTCCAAATTTTACTTCTTCAGTTCACAATAGGAGCTGTGAAAATAATGTTACTAGTACTAGAAGTAAATCACATAAACAGCCCGTTTCCATCAAAATCCATCTCAGCCAGCTCAAACTGCTTGAAGAGCTAAATTATGTCTTCACTGGCTGATGGTGGTTTATGACATGATGATTTTGAGGTTAAAAACCTGCTGCTGTCTGTCTGATATTTTGTCTTTGTTAGCAGTACAGCTCTGGTTCTAAGGTAGAGAAACAAAACTTGGACTCCAGACATGTCTTAGCTGAAACTACATCTGGGTAAGTATATTTGATTGAACTACTCTTTTCAAGCACTGAGAAATTTCTGTAATAAAGAGAGAAAGACAATCAAAATAAAGGAAGAGATACTTACCAACAAGGGCAAAGTTACTCTCCAGCAGCTCCCTATGGGAGTTGAACCAGGCCTGAGCCAGTCTGCTGTTCTTGTTCTTGCCAATGATGTAGTTCATGATGTAGGCCAGGAGGCCAGTAACCATTAAGATCTCCATATAGTAACTCTCCCAGCTGTTCTGTAGATGTGCTGGTACCTTAAACACAAACATACACACATTATTTACTCCCTTTGCTGCTTTTTGTAGAAGGCACTGTATAATGTTTTGAGGTTCAAGCTCACAGCAACTGTAACAATGGCCTGAAAATCTCTACATTATGACGCTGATTAGTCTTTTCTCATGTGATACAAAAAAAAATCAGACATAAAGACTAAAATAATATGCACAGTAAATTCACATGCACTTCTCTCCAACAAATCTTTTACCTCTCGATAGATAAGTGTGTCCTTGAAGGAGGGGTTGGCCTTCTCATCATAACCCTCAAACTCATCATTGTCATACTTCATGTCCTGATCCTATAACAGCAGACAGAGACATAAGGGCCATGGATTTCATTCACATTTAAAACTTTATTGATTTGTGTGTCTGTTCTTTTGGTGAGCAGCTTTAATTTGGTAGATTTTGTCATGATGCTCAAAGCAATCCAGATCAGTGACAATATGGCACTACCATGCTCTCTGAAAAGCATACTTTGTTCAATGATTTTATTTCAGAACAGCATCACAAAACAATATGTTGTCCTAATTTACAAAATTCTGCGTAAATTATGATTGTATTATGTGCTCAACAATTACAATGCCTCCCCTTTAACAAAGGATTTTATTTCAATTAGCCTCCCATACGCAACAAAATTCTTAAACATTTGATAACTGATTAGTCATAAAAAGCTATAATATGAATTCAAAAGCTGCTCTTTGCATTGGGTTAATAATGAAATATGGATAAACAAATGTCCCAAAATTACATGGAATAAAATTTCATTACATTACATTAACAAGCTTTTAGGTAAAGTATACAATTTGTTATTAATAATGACATTCTCATCAAGTCCTTGAGTTAGCCAAATACTCAAAACAGACCAAGCATTCCTGCCTAACTTAAAAAGCATATAACATTCACCTGTGCATCTGCATCCTCAAACTCATCTTGTCCATCTTCAATCTCAACTGTGGCTTCATCCTCGTCATCCTCTACAGGTGTGGATGATGGGGTTGGCCGTGGTGGAGGCTCACTCTCAGTCTCCACTGCTGGATCCTCGCCAACATCCTCAAACTCAGCAAAGTCGTTATCATCAAACTCGGCTAGGTCCTCACTATCATCAAAGTCGTCATTGTAGCGCCCCCTGGTGTCAGGCAGGGCCAACAGCAGCAGCAGGGCTGGGAGCAGCAACATGCAGCTCCTCATGGCTCAGTCTGCCTCAGAAACAGATTTATAATTGGTGGTTAGCTGTGGCTAACACGGCATCAGTCCTCACATGGTGATTCAACTGCATCAATTATAGAGTGTTATAAGTGAATGAAGAACCATGATGTAAAGCCAAGAAGAAAAATCTAAACTGAAAGTAAAATCTTGTGTGATTGTACAATTTAAAACAAGTGAATTAAAGAGTAAAACAACAAACTGGCACAATCACTAATGTAACATTATAGCATATTCAATCAATGTTTTTGGAATATTAGATGTTATCCTGACTTTGACTGTACTTGGTTCAGCGGTTCATGGACTGTGACTGTACAGTGCCAGTTTAAACACTAACGAGTGTGTGTCTAAGAAAGTACAAGAGACGTGAACTGGCAGACAAAACAATTAGCTGTTAGACAGAAGAAACATTAGAAATAAACATTACCAGCAAACACTATGATAATTGGAGTCAATGTCACAGTATAATGGTGGCAGTGTAAGATCGTGTAGGGAACTTTAGCTAACACAAGACTGTTAGCTACTTGGGACTTTAGAGCCTCAAACATCGCAAGATCTGACCATTATTGTCAGTGTTCTGGACTAGTCTGTTCTGTTCAATTCACAAGCTAGTTTCACTGCTTAGTTATCCACACAGAAGTAACATAAAAGTCAACCGTTAACCAAGAACTTAATCTAAACTTGAAGGAAATGCTTTTCTCGATTTTTAAAAAAAAGTGAATTATCTATCAATGTTATATTTTTTTCAGTGTAATTTTAGCACTTCAGGCGGGACCATCTTTTACACTGTGTGCATGTGGTGTTAATATGTAAAGAGGTATGACCTAGTCATAAAAACTCTCAAATCTGACCCGACTGCTGTGACTTTTGCAGTCATCTTTTTAATATTTAAGTAATATTTAAAATATTTAAATAATACTTTTTTTTTTATTGTTAAATATTTATATATATATATATATATATATATATATATATATATATATATATATAATTTTAAATAATATTTAACTCACATTTATAAAAACACCATATTTTAGTGCATTTATTCAGTAATTCTACTTGTTTAATTTTTTACCATAACAGTCTTACACAGTGCAGCTATAGTATACTACACTGAATCTTAACCGTAGATCGGCCAAACTATAAAAACTGAAAGGGTGTGTATCGTTTCACCCCTAATGTGTACCAAACATCGCAGGGCCAGATATATTGACATTCCCTAAGGAGTTGTTTTGACTCGAGGTGAGCTGGGGTAGGTCTAAATGTTGAGTGTACACCAAGCATCTATACTGGACATTCAAATAATTTACTACAACATCCCCCCACCGTCTTGTCATGTTGTTAGTGAATCAGATGAATATTCTTACTCAAGTTTGCTTAATGTTGTGCAACACTTTCACTGACAGATTTCATAGTCTTTGGAATAAAGAACCTGTTCTACTGACATCTAGCTGAGTCCTGTCATTACATTACATTACATTACATTGCATTTAGCGGACCTTTTATCCAAAGCGACTTACAATAGTGGGAAAGTACAAATGCGAAAAAAAAATAGAGTTGTACTAGTATTTACTAGTACTAAGTATTAACATTTCGATATCGAATGCTGAGTGCATATCAGTACTCATGGGGAGTATTTGGGATCACTAGAGCAGGTGCTCTTTGAAGAGCTCGGATTTTAGAAGTTTCTTGAACCCAGTGAGGGACACCTCACTGTCAATGTAAGAGTTCAATCAGTGCCCGTTATTATAGCAGTAAAACTGAATTTCAATGCCAGGCCATACTATATTATGGGATTATTCCGCCATATTTTTTTTATCAAGGTCTTTTTATTAAATTTAATGTGATACAACATAAAAAACTGAACACATCAAACAACACCCCCCTCCCCCCCAGGACATCACAAGCGTCCGCATAACAGACCAGGTTTCAAGAAATAAAAATAAAAAATAAACAGCAGATAAGTAGAAACGTACATGTGATATGTGATTTATATACATACAGATACAATAATAACACTACTAAAAATATACACATGCCTATATGCGCATATATATAAAAAAGTACAAAATATTAGAAACGTATAACACTAAATAATACAGACAAACAGAAATAAAAGGGGAAAAAAAAAAAAAAAAAAAAAAGTTATGCTGATTGGTTTACTTCTTCCATGTTTTTAGAAAAGGTTATAAAGGATTACCATATGCTGTGAAATTTCCCAGCGGACCCTTGTAAAGTATACCTAACCTTTTCAATTCTGAAATTATATAGAACTTCCCTTATCCAATGGCTGTGTGTTGGTAAATTTCTGTCTTTCCATTTGGTAAGAATCAACCTCCTGGCAAGGAGCGAACTAAAAGCAAGCATCTCTCTCTCCAGTCTATCCACATATGAATCCTAATTATTCCTCCATATTGTCTGGAAGAGTCATTTGTTTACACAGACTCATTATATTAATCATAATTTAAATGGTGTATTTTGCTTTGACTATGGTAGATAATCCAGTTGGATCAGATTACACAAGACATAAAAAAGAAAGCTAGTTTCAGGGTCTCTTAAATGCTATGAGCTAATGAATGAGTCAGAATGTACATTGTATGAGGCATTGAAAGCAGGAAGGTTTTGATTGCAGTTATTCTGAATTTTCTGAATATTCCTGTAATTAATGTAACTTTGAGAAAGACAGCATACATTTATCCAATGCATAACAATTACAGCTAGGTGATATTACATAAGGTTTAATGTAGAATATTTCATAAGTAGCCTGTTTAGTATAATTTCTATATAATAGAACATACTGGCCGAGCTGAGGTCTCCATTTCCTTACAACAGTTCAAGCCTTCACTTTGAGGACAAGAGTATCAGGATTCACACCAAGTTAATAATTGCACATTAGTTTGTTGTCCTATAACTCAAATACTATGTTCACTGCTCGGAATGTAGAGGGGTGGTTATATATATATAAAACATTTATTAATTTTCTCACAGCTTATGACAGAGTCACAGCAATGAAACTGCATAGAATATTGTGAAAACAGCAACAGTAGTTAAACAGCATTTAGACTGTAAAAACAGCAAGAATTTTAATCCTGCATGACAGCTATGGGAGGCTACAGATTATATCAAATGCTGAAAGGATCAATGCCTCTTTAAATGTTAGGTGCACCACATCTCCACCAAAAAAAGCAGGACATGCGTAGGAGCTCCACCACTTAAACACAAACCTCAAAGACTTAAACATGTTCAGTCATGCTCAATATAAAGTGTAGTTAGTGTAATATTTGGTTAACAGAAAAAAACAGTGCTGTTTTGCAAGTGTTTTTTTTTCAGCTGGAGTTTGGCTTCTTCTACAGCAGCAAAAATACCAGATTGAAGCTTAAAGCCAATTTCACACTAAAAGCACACCATTCTAGCAGTTTTTAGGTTAATATTGTTGAACCCACATGCCTCCCTTCTCTTTTATAACAGATAAAGAACAGCAGCACTTCATCAAACTATAATCCCTGTAAAAAACAGTTAAATGAGTGTAATTAAAGATTTGATCTGCTGATGAAGTTAATAACTTTTTTCAGTTTGAAAGTCTCTGTTGTAGCCAAAAATTAAGTTTAAATTATGTTTTATTACAACACACAATGTTATTCAAAGTAAAGCATGAGCAGAAGATTAATCACCCAGCTTTTAGTAACAATACAATTACAAATACTTATGACTATGAAATGAATGGGAGTATATTCACTACAGTTCTTTCTTATATATCTATAAAACTTAAAAATCATGTGATGTCTCCCAATAGCTGAATGGAATGATATTTTGTTTTGCTCTTGAAAAAATACGCAATATCATGAAAAACAAGCTTGGGAAATGTTGGGAGATATGGACTGTTTTTATTTCTTTTTTTAGCATAATGATATACGATTTAAAAAAGTAATTTCTACCTCAGTTACATTCCATCCACCATCTGTATATTACTTATTTTATATATAAAAACATATTGTCACTACATAAATTGCAATCAATGATTCATTTCTCTCCCTGTTTTTTTGCCGAATCAAGAAGAAAATAAAGAGAACTTAAAAATAATAATTAATTGTGCCCCTCACCCTCGCAGTTTCACTATACTGACAATGGGAGGTGTTTAAGGTCCAGCAGATAGATTGAGGGGCTTCATACAGGTGAGCATAAAAATGTGCTACAGCTCAAGCACACAAGACATTTGTAATATCAGTGCAATAAAGTAAATATACAGATCAGGTGAGTGCTCACAGTTCAGACAAAGCCCGAGCTAATAAGATCCTGAAGTGCTGACATATCAAATCTCCATACATGTGTACTGATTACTAACAAGCTGAACAGTAACCGGTTAGGCAGATTACACACTAGCAGCTTAGCTTAGTTAGCATATGTTTCTTTCTCAGGCTGTATTTAATGTTAGTATTACTCAATAATATGATTTATATCCCCGTGTGATATTGCTTCCTTAAATAGCCCCTAAATCTCACACTTATTTAATCAGCATTAGACTGAGAACTATTTCAGGTTAAATGTATTTATTTCAGTTGGAGAATTAGTTCCTAAGCCAACAGCTCTGATGGGACAATGTATAAACGAACATGTCCCCCCACATCAACAAAAACTGTTTTGAAAACATACAAAGTTAGCCATCTCTGATGATCTGTATTAGCATCAGAAACATCAACATAACCTGACTTTAATATAATACTGGTTGCCATCTTTTACTACTCAGAGAATATTAGAAGAGCCGCTTTAAATCCAGGCTGCAAAACATTTTCAGGTTTTCAGCTCAGTATAATACACAGTTCTCTGCACTTTTATTCTCTAACAGCACTGTTACCTTAGTTTACGTTACAATTAGTTTTTCTCTGTTTTAAAATTGTTTTAATGTGTTTTTTGTTTGTATTCTCATTTCAATGTAATTTTGACTCAGCACTTCACTTTTATTTTGTTTATTTTTATTTTCCTCATTTAATTCTATCTTTATACATTTAATCATCCATAAAGCACTGTGGTGTATGACCGTACAGTAAATAAGTATGCTAAGGCACATAAATATTAAGATGTTAACAGTGATAGTACATTAGTGTATTGAATCATCTTAACATGTCTAAGCAGAAAGCAAGTGCGAGATTTAAATTAAACAAACTGACTGTACACTGTAAATAACAATAAGTTAGTAGATGTTAGAGTGTTAGAAGTGTTTTACGTCGAATTTCCACCTTAAATAGTGAAGCAGACACATTCACATTGCTGCCAGTTTAGCATATCTAACAGACTTAGCTAGCTTCAATCTGATGGCATTTTCTCTGAATTTGCTACATTCTGCACACAACTGCCAACCAACAACATAAGCCTTTCATCATATAAAGCATTTACCTTCAGGTCTGTCCTGTATTATAAGCTTAAATGACAGGTGCGTCTTTCTTTAGTCTGCAGTATTTCACCGCTCGGTCGTGTTCTGCTAATCAGGGCCGAGTCCACAAGTCATGCTCAATCCCACAAGTCAGTGCAGTAACGTTTCAAGAATATGGCGTGGGGTGCGCTCCAATAAGTGCAACAAGATCTCACTACGCTGCCTATCTAGTGTCAACCTTTGCTGTTTTCGAGTGGTCTTTATTTAAAAATAATAAATTATTTCCCCCTTTTTATTACAATATGCCAATATGACGCATTAAAATGTAAATTACACAAATATTTTAAAAGGCACAAACAAATATTAATGTAAACACGTACAAGAAGAAGGGAAAAAACATTCAAAATTTACTTAGTGCTACTTTGTCAATATCTAATTGTAACTTCTAAAACGTTGCACTTTCAGTTCTTAAACATTCCGGCTTAAAATATTAACATTAAAATGTATAAAATTTGGGCACATTAAAAAAATATTTTGAATATGTATGAATACTGAGTTTGGCTATATGAATAAAATCTGAAGTCCTTTCAAAATACGTTTTGTTTTAATAGTAAACCAAGAGGTATATCATTAACACCCCTTAAAAGTAATTATTGTTGTACAAGAGGTAGAAGTAAAGTCATTTTGGAATGTATTACTTTCTGCTACATTTGTGTTCATAATCACATGAATAAGGATCTGTTGGAGAAATTACTAGAGAAACTAAGAAACTAAGAAAGCTATTGATTTAAAACTTTAAAAGCTGGACTTCTGTCCTAGAATGCTTAGCTAGAGCACACTTCTCTTTTGCACTTATGTTGATGTTTTCTAACTTATATTGTGTTCTTGAAATGTGCATATTGGGGAAATACATGTTGGGAAATATACATATATAATCTGATTAAATCTCGATGAAAGCTTTCCATGAGAAAATCTGAACACATATGTTACATATAAATGGCAGTGAGACAATAATAATTACAAAAACATAAAAAAAAACAATGACAATAAAATAGAACTAAATAATATTATTATTATAATATTTAATATATAATTCTTCTTCTTCTTCTTCTTCTTCTTCTTCTTCTTCTTCTTCTTCTTCTTCTTCTTCTTATTATTATTATTATTATTATTATTATTATTATTATGGCGAATCACAAATCTAATTCTGAAGGAATACAAATCAACAAAAAAAATATTTTTTATTATTTAAATGAATTATTGCACATATCTCAACTCAGCTTAAATACGTATTAAACTCTTCGCCAGGCAGGACTTTTGTTTTGAAATTGACTAAGACATTTTTATCAAAACCTTAACCCGTCTCCTTTTAGTGCTTTGCTGAGCAGAAAGGCCCGATGATACTTCGGGATTGTTTCCTGGTTTAGAGTTCAAATAGCTGTGTTTTATTATGCAGCAGAATTAGTGTTTTTTGGCACGCAGTGAGTGATTTTAGCGGGCTAAGCTGAACTAGCCGCGTAGTTAATGTTAGTTCAGGTACTGCAGGGAAGCCGCTGGCGTGTGATGACAGTCCCTTTGTCTGTTCTTACTGGACGTTTGGTCGTATTTTCGCCATAAAACGCTCGGTTTCTGCGTAATTGGGGTTTATTTTGTCAAGAAGACAACTTTATTCGGTCCAGCTTCGTGTCGAGGCGAATAATCCGCCATGTCTCTGCACGGTAAGAGGAAAGAGATCTATAAATACGAAGCGCCATGGACGGTGTACGCCATGAACTGGAGTGTAAGACCAGACAAGCGCTTTCGGCTGGCTCTCGGCAGCTTTGTGGAAGAGTACAACAACAAGGTAAACAAACAGCTCACAGTCTGTGATTTATCTTACGGAAGTTTAATTCTTGGTCTCTGTGTTATTGGTGGTCTCTTAACTTGTTCCTGGGGGTCCCGAAAAGTTGGGGCAGTTTATTCTCTTTTCAGGTCAGTTCAGTTCAGTCAGCTTTTGTGTTTTTTCCTGTTTCTAACATACGACACAACTCCTTGCGTCTTGTTTAAGTCCTTCATGACATATTAGACATGACAGTCCTGCAGTGCAGGTGGGCTTCAGTACTAGAGATGAGAAACCCTGAACATAACTTCACTTGTTTAGGTTGATGTAGGGTTGTCGTGATACATGATGAAAGATAAAAAGACATATTTTTACATGTTTACAGCTAAACTATGTCTGGTGTTTTAATCTGTTCTGTAATCCATACAGAAGTTTTCATTTTGGCAACAAATTACAGCAAAATATGGTGCCAAAATACTTCAAATCATTTTCAAAGGTATTTAAAGTTAGGATATAGAATTGGTTGTTGGATTGAAGTGTTACTGCTTTCAATAGTAATTGAGATTGAAGTGATATTTTCAATATTTTTGTGTAATTCTAGTGTAATAAACTGTAAAGTTTAAATAAAAGTTGAAACCTGATTGAGGGTGCTGAAGGCTGGCATCCATTTAAGACCATGCTTTAATTATTATTATTTTGTTTATTAATATCTTACCATAATTAATTTCCAGTTATTTTTTACAGTCACATGTTTATTTTTTATGAAGTACACCAATTTGGATTATGAATTGGTGCTGTAAATAATTAAATCAAAATAAATGTTTGTTTGATTGAGCTCATGCCTATGGTCAGTTTTGACAGATAGAATGTAGGACAGCTGATCAGTTAGTCTGGTCATTTTAGGCTTGTACTAATAACTTCAAACAATCAACAAAAATGAGTCATTAATCACAATTATTTATGTTATTTAGTTGTCAGATGAATCTTCTTGATCATGACTGTCCCAAGGACACTACTGTAAACCAGAGCTTCTTTCTTCATCTCTAGATGTCCTCTGGTTTTGACACTTAAATACTTTACCTAAATAGTGTGTACAGATATCTGGGTGAAAATATCCAGATTAAGTTTTCTGCACCTTTTTACAATTTTTGATCTAGCCTTGGACTGTAACAAGATGATTTCCTTTTTTGGTGTGTTCATGAATAATTTGCTCTGATTGGTTGGTTTACATTGAGGCACATTGACTCACACAGGATTAACATGGAACATAAACATTATGTACAATAATAGTGTTTATGCACATTTATTTATTTTTTTTTAATTTATGGTCCAGTGCCCCCAGAATGTTGTATTTGTGTCATTCTTAAAAAAATATGAAAAATGTTTTAGTTTGAATAAGCATTTGCAGTGCAGTAGTTATTTAAACATGTAATGACTTATTTATTTGTACAAGTATAAACAACATGAATCTGAAGAAGCTAATATTATACATAACACAATCCATTCAGTAATTAATACACCTTTATAAGCTGAATTAGAGATTCAGCAGTTTTAACAGTAAAATATTAAACTTTGCAGATCAAAAGTACTTCAGAACCAGAACTAATAACAGCTGCTGTGATGTGTAGGTTGATGGCTCATCATCAGGGTTCTGAGCATGTTATATCGGCCTCTGAATTTTTTTTTTTTCCATCTGTTTTTGGCTTTATAGGTACAGCTTGTAGGTCTTGATGAAGAGAGCTCAGAGTTTGTGTGCAGGAACACTTTTGATCATCCATACCCCACCACCAAGATCATGTGGATTCCTGACACCAAGGGGGTCTACCCAGACCTGCTGGCCACCAGTGGAGATTATTTGCGAATATGGAGGGTACGAGCACTAGAACTAGAATGCGGCAATGTGATACTTGATATAAAATTTGTGTTGTGATTTTGGTTAAGCAGCCACTGTCAGTTATACTAATAATTGTGTACTAGTGCATCTAAACATAGTGGGAAAAAAGTGAATAATTTTTGTTCATAATTTAATAAAAAAAAGTAAACTATCATTTTATTTTCATTGTTGTTGATCAGTTTGTCTTGAAGCTCATGAAAATCTAGAAACTCAGATTATTAGAATATTCAATTTTGAGTAAATTACTATTCAAACAGTATCAACATTAAAACAAAAATGGCTTAAAATATGTCAGTATGTGTAATGAATATAAAATATGATGGTTTACCTTTTTGAATTAAAGGCACAGTATGTCGTTTCCAGCGACATCTAGTGGTTTAGTTTCCATATTGCAACGAACTGAAAACTTTCCACAGCCCCCCCTTCCAAGTCTCTATGGTGACCGTCATGTGTCATAAATCTTTGATACTCCCGAATGCGATGTCTAATAGCAGCTTTAGAGCTAGTGATATGTCAAGTGGTAAGATTCATTTAAATTAGAAATTTAGGAAATGTAATATGTAAAATGATCATAGCTACAATGTAGATGAAACATTTTCTGCACTTCAGTAGTGCTATTGTAAACGTTAGCTGTTTTCTGTACAAAGTAACAAAGTAAATGCATCAAACTGCTTCACTGTAGACAGATAATGCAGGCAGGATACACATTTTTCTCTAGTCAAGGTAAGCTTGCCATGCTCTGAAGAAGGAACTTAAGCCGATACGTAAGCTTCTAATAAAGTTATGTGGAACTCTATGCATCATGCTCCCGTGCTTCTGTGAGGATTTGCTTACCTTGACTATTAATGGTCTCCTAGCGGTTGAGCACCATTCGAGGCTGTATGAGAGAGTGCGCTGCTTTGGTGCTTTGGCGTCTCTTTTGGTGTCTTTTGGTCTCATCATGTTTTCTTTTCTTTGACGATTGAAGTTGTTTTTTCTTCTTGACGAGCATAAGAATGTTCCACCATCTTAACAAATAAACCAAAAAACCTTGCTTCTCGTCCATGTATTGAGGTATATGTGTATTTCTTCTTCTTCTCCTGTTTTATGTCAGCCAACGGTAAAAAAAAAAAAGCTACAGCGCCATCGAATTTAAGTGGCCAATTCGTCATTACAACACAAACGGTTTTTGCTAGCCTCTTGTTTGTCCTTTTCAAACTACTGTAGAAACATGGCGATGCAACATGGCGGCCTCAGTCGGTGTTCGTCTCGCAACCAATGTAGATATAAACGGCTTATTCTAAGGTAAAATAATCAAACGTCTTCTTAGTTTATAATGATTAGATGTGTTTTTAATCATTTTTATTAGTGATTATCTTAAATTCTGCTGAAAGATAACCCAAAATATTACATACTGTGCCTTTAAATTATGTCAACATAAACATTTTCACACTATTTTCATGATACTTATTGAACAATATTTAAAAAAAACAACAACCTGGACATAATAATAATTTCATACTTAAAATAGTCTAAAATACTCTGTACAGAGTATAATAATTGTACTCTGTTGCAGGTGAACGACACAGAGACCCGTCTCGAATGCCTCTTGAACAACAACAAAAATTCAGACTTCTGCGCCCCTCTGACTTCTTTTGACTGGAATGAGGTTGACCCCAATCTTCTGGGTACACTATATCTGACATCTTCAAAGTATATATACAGATAAATTGTTCATTAATCTGTGTTTTTCAGCAGATTTAGTTTGTTTCTCAGTTGAATGTGGCATTGTTTATGCATCATATTTTGTATCATATCTAAAGCTATTTTTAATGATATTTTAGGCACGTCCAGCATTGATACCACCTGCACCATCTGGGGTTTAGAGACAGGACAGGTGCTGGGGAGAGTAAACCTGGTGTCTGGTCATGTCAAGACCCAGCTCATCGCTCACGACAAAGAAGTAAGAGGGAAACTTCAGCTGCAGTTATGAATAAGAAATCTCCAGGACTTTCTAGACATTTCAACCATCTCTGAACAGCAGCCTAAATGTAATGTTGTGATTGGTTGCAGGTGTATGATATTGCATTCAGTCGTGCAGGTGGAGGAAGGGACATGTTTGCGTCAGTGGGAGCAGACGGCTCAGTACGGATGTTTGACCTCCGTCATTTGGAGCACAGCACCATCATCTACGAGGACCCGCAACACCACCCCCTGCTTCGGCTCTGCTGGAACAAACAGGACCCCAATTATCTGGCCACCATGGCCATGGATGGAATGGAGGTAACCTCACTCATCAAGAATCTGAGTCATATAGTCTCAGTAAGGGTTCTCTCAGGCACAGGGCGTGCCATTTGTTTCTTTACCCAAACAATTGTGAATAACTTTAATATTAATTAAAATATGGTGATGAAATTACGATTAAATAAACTTCCGTCTGTGTGGAAAAAATGTCCTGAAAATGTCCAGCGTGCAGTTCTTTTCTCCTGATCAGGTGGTGATGTGGTCTGCATGGAGACTTGCTTTTTTTGGCAGCTTTCTTTTTCCTTTGTGTTCACAATCCAGTTATCCAGTACATTCACACCATGAACATGTCTCATGTACTGTGTACTGCTACATTATGTACAGCTCACAGCACAATTCTCAGGGTGAAATAACCAGCGTCTTGTGCTGCATCTGAGGGCTTTAATGTCTTACTGCAGCGGTAGGCGACGGATGGCGCCAGCCTCCACTCTGACAGCCGCACATAATTAGTCATCAGAAATTAACAGCCGTCTACCTGCACTGAAATCATTTATTACAGTCTTTTTCACACAGACTGAGGTATATTTAATCCAAATTTCATTACCATATCATCATTAGTATTAAAGTTATTCACAGCCGTTTGGGTAAAGTAGCAAACAGGACACCCTGTAGTTTTGTCATTTTGTGTTGTTGTTTAAATGGTGTATATTTTAATGCATCAGCCATGACTGCTGCAGTACAACAAATGAAAATTTCATTGTTTTTTTTTTTTTTACTTTTTTTTTTTTTTTTTTTTTTTTTAGCAAACAGTGAAAAGTTGCAGCCCAAATCTTGTAACTTTTCTTCATTGCATCCTCACACATTGTGCTGTCTTTATTTCTTGTTATGCTCTTGTCTGTTCCGTTTCTGCTCATTAGTCACTGCTGGTTGTGGTAGTTTAGTTTTAAACTTGACTGTGTCTGACCTCAGGTGGTCATTCTGGACGTGCGTGTGCCCTGCACGCCGGTGGCTCGACTCAATAATCACAGAGCATGTGTGAACGGTATTGCCTGGGCTCCACACTCCTCCTGTCACATCTGTACTGCAGGTAAGAGACCAGCACAGCTACACGCACAGACATCAGAGTTACACTGAAACATTTGACTTATGCTCTCTACAGAAGCATTAAATTATTTGTGAAAAACTTCATTTGTTCATAATTTAATTGGAAAAGGTAATCTCTCGCTCTTTCTCTGTCTCTCTCTGATGCACACACACACACATACCCAAATATATGAAAAGGACACAGTTCAAGTCTTTTGTTTTACTGTTGATCAGTTTGGCATATAGCTCATGAAAATCAGAAAACAAAAATAAATGTAGAATATTTCCTTTGGAGTTTGAGTAAATTACTATTCAAACAGTGTTCATATTAAAACTAAAAAGGCCTGAAATATGTCACTTTACATATAATGAGTATAAAACACAGGACAGTTGACCTTTTTATAATAAAATTATGAGCACATGAATTTTTGGAGATGCACTAGTACATCTATGCTGCATTTGATTTATTAATAGCATTAAAAGTAATATTAGGAAGGGCAAAATTAAGACTATAAGACTCTGGTGGCTGCTGCTACTGTTTTTAGCAATGTGATGTGCATGTTTTAATGTAAATGTATGCTGCACAGTGTCAGAAACCACATAAGCGAGTTTGAGGTGACTAAATCCGTTTTGAGTCAAAAGTAGGCTTACAGTGCCTTGCGAAAGTTTTCAGCCCCCTTGAACTTTTCAACCTTTTGCCACATTTCAGGCTTCAAACGTAAAGATATAAAATTGTAATTTTTTTGTGAAGAATCAACAAGTGGGACACAATTGTGAAGTGGACCGAAATGTATTGGATATTTTAAACTTTTTTAACAAATAAAAAACTGAAAAGTGGGGCGTGTAATATTATTCGGCCCCCTTTTGTAAATACTTTGTAGTGCCACCTTTTGCTGCGATTACAGTTGCAAGTCGTTTGGGGTATGTCTCTATCAGTCTTGCACATCGAGAGACTGAAATTCTTGCCCATTCTTCCTTGCAAAACAACTCATTGAGGTTGGATGGAGACCGTTTGTGAACAGCAGTTTTCAGCTCTTTCCACGGATTCTCGATTGGATTCAGGTCTGGACTTTGACTTGGCCATTCTAACACCTGGATACATTTGATTGTTAACCATTCCATTGTAAATTTTGCTTTATGTTTCGGATCATTGTCTTGTTGGAAGATAAATCTCCATCCCAGTCTCAGGTCTTTTGCATACTCCAACAGGTTTTCTTCCAGAATGGTCCTGTATTTGGCTCCATCCATCTTCCCATCAATTTTAACCATCTTCCCTGTCCCTGCTGAAGAAAAGCAGGCCCAAACAATGATGCTGCCACCACCATGTTTGACAGTGGGGATGGTGTGTTCAGGGTGATGACCTGTGTTGCTTTTACGCCAAGCATATTGTTTTGCATTGTGGCCAAAAAGTTTGATTTTGGTTTCATCTGACCAGAGCACCTTCTTCCACATGTTTGGTGTGTCTCTCAGGTAGCTTGTGGCAAACTTTAAACGATACTTTTTATGGATATCTTTGAGAAATGGCTTTCTTCTTGCCACTAAACCATAAAGGCCAGATTTGTGCAGTGTATGACTGATTGTTGTCCTATGGACAGACTCTCACCTCAGCTGTAGATCTCTGCAGTTCATCCAGAGTGATCTTAGGCCTCTTGGCTGCATCTCTGTTCAGTCTTCTTGTTTGAGATGAAAGTTTAGAGGGACGGCCAGGTCTTGGTAGATTTGCAGTTGTCTGAAACTCCTTCCATTTCAATATGATCACTTGCACAGTGCTCCTTGAGATGTTTAAAGCTTGGGAAATCTTTTTGTATCCAAATCCGGCTTTAAACTTCTCCACAACAGTATTTCGGACCTATCTGGTGTGTTCCTTGGTCTTCATGATGCTCTCTGTGCTTTAAACAGAACCCTGAGACTATCACAGAGCAGGTACATTTATATGGAGACTTGATTACACACAGGTGGATTCTATTTATCATCATCAGTCATTTAAGACAACATTGGATCATTCAGAGATCCTCACTGAGCTTGTGGAGTGAGTTTGCTGCACTGAAAGTAAAGGGGCCGTAATATTGCAATAATATTGCATGCCACACTTTTCAATTTATTTGTTAAAAAAGTTTAAAATATCCAATAAATTTCGTTCCACTTCACGATTGTGTCCCACTTGTTGATTCTTCACAAAACATTTTTAAATTTTATCTTTATGTTTGAAGCCTGAAATGTGGCAAAAGATTGAAAAGTTCAAGGGGGCCGAATACTTTTGCAAGGCACTGTAGCTACATCAGCCTCGTAGCTCCAGTGCAACCTAAAGAAGCAAACTTCAGACACAAGACTTCACTGACCAGCAGGTTTGAAGGAGAATTGTATCAGTTTTCTTTTTGCTCGGCCCTCTTTACCTGGTCCCGTGTCTTATATTTCAACTGTAGCGGACGATCACCAGGCGTTGATCTGGGACATCCAGCAAATGCCACGGGCTATCGAGGACCCCATCCTGGCTTACACGGCTGAGGGCGAGATCAACAACGTCCAGTGGGCGTCCACCCAGCCTGACTGGATAGCCATCTGCTATAACAACTGCTTGGAGATCCTGCGGGTTTAACAGCGAATCTGATGCTAGCCCTGACTCCTCACACACTGAGAGCAGGGCTAGTGCCAGTGAGCGGGAAGAAGAGGAAGAGGAACAGCAGGAAGAAGAAGGAGAAAGTGGATGGTTTCTGTGCTGTTGTAGAGGTCTAGAGGTCGCTGGAGGATTTGGGTAAGAGGGTTGAATGGATGGTGTATATGTGAGAGTGAGAGAGTGAATTTGTTTATAGGGGTGTGTGTTGCATCTCATTCTCGTTTATTTCCTTGTGTGTTGTTGTTCTTGTATTAGACTCATTGTCGGGGTCTTTTCTTTAGTTTGCCGTGTCATTATTTCTAGCATTTTTTTTCTATCGCAATGATATTACGATGTGTATAGACTTATCAATGCAATAGACACAGCATCATTTCCAGACAAAACAACCACAAACATGCTCGCAGTGTTCCTCAGTGTAAGCATTTCAAGTAAACAAGGCTATAGTTACCGTGCAGGCAGCATTGCAATTAGCTTGGAATGAGGCTTTCTTATTAGCTTGAGGCAAATATTTATCGTCTGAGCAAAGTTCAGAATTGCAAATCTGCAGAAATGTTTTTTTTTTTTTTTTTTCTTCCATCTGAAACGAGCATTTTGCCATTATTCAGGTCTTAAGTATCAAGCACATACAGTGACTTAAATGTGCTGTATTTACATGACAGCTGAAACTTGAGTAATTGTAAGCATGCTAAATAGATTTGAGCTTAGAGAATAGGGAACTTTAGATCCAGTCAGTCTTCATAACTAGTCATTTTACTTGCCCACTATTAGACAAAACATCTGCCTTGTATGTGAGGCAGTTTTAAACGCAAGTTGCTGTAGTCTGGCCGAAGGAATGGATGCTTTAGTCACTCTTTAAAGTCAAACTCTTGTTATTGTTTGAATGAACCCTACTTTTACACTCATCTCAGCTCTTCCTCGTGTCCTTGATCTTCTGTCTTCATCGCTCTTTTGTTGCCGTTTGAAGGTCACTCCCTTTTACAGCATGTTTGTGCTTGACGTGAGAGATGTACATACATATATAAATATTATAAATAAGGTAGGGCAAAGCATTCATGTTGTGAGATTTCCAGGCAAATTTGCCATTACAGGTCATTTGCTCTGTCTATGGCAAATGTTTGGCTGTGATGCAAGTACTTTGTAAGAGCCAGTCCAGTGTTTCTGGACGCATCTGAAAGTGAACACTGAAGGATCTCATCCTGATCAAGTCCTCTCTGAAAGAATGCATTATTTGATTACATTTGTGTGCCCAACTGTAATGTTTTTTCTAATAATAAACTTGCATTGTTCTTCCATAAAACTGATCTTCTTAAATCAACTGTTAGACTTGTATCAGTTGACTTTCCCTATGTAGGTTTTCGGGATTACACTGATATGCAGAAGATTTCCTGTTTTCCAGGCACAGGGATAGAACCCTGAACCCTGTACTTCTTCCTGTAACTTTAATTAGAGCTAATAACTTCATATTGTGGTATAGTGAGTGTTTGAAGTAATACTGACTCCTTTCACCTTCTCCTAACTCCAGACTTACAAATGTTTTGTACGTTTTCAGAAATGACTGTTTTAAGATGTTCAGACACAAATGTGGTCCTTTCGTGGTCCTTTAAAGTGAATGTAGTGAAACTTTAAGGTTACAATTGAACCTCAAGGACGGGCTGGTGGCCTTAGAATGCATTTTAATCATCTCTTTAAAACCAGGATTCATTTTGTGGAGGGATCATGAATAATTTCATTAGCTCTGCTCTGAGGAGCTAGTATGCAATAAGGCACCAGCTGATGCTTAAAAATAGGTGCCACAATTTGGTCAACCAGGAGGTGGGGAAAAAGCAAGAGATAAGCAGAAGATTTTGATTTGCATGGTATGCAAGAGAAGTGAGGTTACAAGAGAGGAGGTTAGTGAAAAGGTTTTATAAATCAAATGGTGGGTGTGGAGATACTATTTGCCAATCTTAACGTGGCAAAAACGATCTTTTCCCACGTGTGGGTGTGTGCGAAAATCAGTTATAATTCAGTTATAATTGTTATGCTTTCTTACACCTTAAATGAAACTGTGCCTTTTATGCCTTTAATATTCCCTGTTCTGTTTTGGTGCCCTATATTACTCATTCAAAAAGCAGTCCAGACAGAAATACTGCAATGTGAAGGGCAAAATTTTAAGCTGAATTGATGGAAAATGGAAATGTTTTTGATTCTATGAGACCAAAAAAAAGGGAATTTTAAATTGTTTATGCAAATCTTATATGGATTTTGAATCTTCATAATGTTTACATACATGCAAAAAACAAGGGACATGTGGCCAATTAAATCTTTATATATACAAACCTAATTTCTAGACAAGCTGGAACACTATAGAAATGCAATAAAAGTTGAAACCTATAGTTTGTTAATTCACTTGAACCTTTATTTAAAATACACAGATTTCAGTGAATTTTTTACCTTTGTCTTTTTGTCTGTTAAATAAAGGGTCAAGTGAATTAAAAAATGACAGACTTCAGTTTTTCTTATATTTTTGCAGGTGTCAACTCTTCTGGAAAAGGTGTTTGTATGTAATTATATAATGGATTTTCCATATAAAATTACATTTAAAAACAGTCCTAAAGAAAACAGCAAACAGTTGTTTGTTATACATCCAAGATCACACATGCACAGTGTCAGCATATTCTGCACTATGTGTTATAAATATTCTTTAATCTAAAAAACAAAAACAATAATAGTTGTTTGTGCTTTTGGAAACCTTAACAGTCCAGTAAAGGTTTTCAGCAGAATTAAACATACATTCACCTCCTTCATGTGGCTACAGCCACTGAGTACAAGCAGTACACACTGATCTACACAGATCTTTCAATAAAATGATTTACAGAGAGCAATCAGATGTTTGTTTTGTTTTCCAGAGAATGCAGGTACACACACACACATGCAGTCTTATGCAAAGTTAGTGCATCCCTGGTTAAACTACATTTTATTGATTTTATAGGTGTAAATAAGATAACATCTACAGAGAACAAACTTTTGCATATTTTAATGCACAATTACTCATTATTTACTACATTTTATATTTTAGAAAAAATAAATAAAACAAAATGTAGCATGTGCAAAAGTTATGGTATATTAAGTTGTATGTTTTTATTTTTCCCTATTTGTTAAATTCACAAAATAAACAGGAACTGTGGACTAAAATATGCATTAAATATTTTCTGTTGTTCCCTCTAGGATCAACAATATGTCATTTGGTCAGGGGTGTCTTAATTTTGCATAAGACTGTATATATTCACATATTTCATCAACTGTGAAAGTTTAGAGTATACAAAAGCACACAAATCTCTCTGTGTACTATGCATGATGCATCCTACTCTCACTCTCTCTCTCTCTCACACACACACACACACAAACATTCATACATTCTATCATAAATTATCAACCAAGCAGTGAAAAGGGTTTCATAACCACACCATATTACCCAGAAACACCAAGCTAACATCAACACAGGCTTACTGACTGTCGCCTTCATGACTACTCTGAGAATCTGCACTCAAGCAAACCACAAAGACTGAAGACTTCAGCCAAATACAGATGCGCTCTTATTTTCTGGGACTGTATGAGAGGGTATAACTCTCCATAGCAGAAGGTGAAAATCTCTATATGGCAGACTTTACACTCTGAAACGTTCATGCAACTAACTATGAGTTGTGTGCAGCATCATTTCATGTAACTTCACTTTTTTGTTTGAAAGTTGCACTTTTTATTCTGGCTTATTTTTGTTGGTGTTTTGTCATAACAGCATAATTATGTATGACAAATTTTTGCTGACCAGTTCACTTAATGTTTTATGCAAAAGATTTTTCATTTAAAATTTTATTAGTGCGGCTCCAAAAATGATTTTGCGTGCATAACTGTTTAATGTTGTTTTATGTTTAAATGTTGATACTGTTTGAATAGTAATTTACAAAAACTCCAAATGAAATAATGTGAGATTCTGGATTTCTGATTTCCATAAATTATAAGCCATACTGATTAAAAAGGATTGAAATATGTCACTTTATATGTAATGATTATAAAATGACAGTTTATATTTAAAGTGATTAATTTTTTCACAATATTCTAATTTTTTGAGATGCGCTAGTAAATGCAGGGTCCATTAAAGAGCAAAGAATGTTATTTATACTGGAACTTTGGCAACTTGAAAGTAGCAGAAATGAGCTTCAATTGTTAATTTAGCCCACAGTATGAAATAAGCAATAACAATAAGGAGGAAAAATCAATTTACCTATAAAGAAATCAGAACAGATTCTGCTATAAAATTCATGACTGTGCACCCACAAAGGTCTAGATTAAGGCTGAAGAACTAAAGGCCAGGCCACCTCTTCAGAGTGTGGTTTGCTTGCTTTGCTCAGTTTAATTTCTCTTCTAGTGTTCAGCCTGAAAATCAGAGAACTCTCAGAGAACTACTGACTGGTTCTTATAAAAAACAAACAAAAAAAACTAAAGCCCACCCTGCAGGACTCCAGGCAAAACGTATGGCTGGAGGTCATCCACAAATACACAACAGTGTGACGACTGTCAGGACCCTTGCACCCGGCCAACCCTTCACATGATCCTCTGAATTTTTTTCTTTGTGTTCATCATTTGATCTGTGGGGTCACTTGATGTGACATCAGGTTCCATTTGAATGCTTTATCATCCTTGAAAATAAAAACTAAATTCCATACACTGAAATCACATTTCTGTAGTTGAACAACAGATACATGAAGTACAGTCAGAAAATGCCCAAGATATTTTCTTATAATAGCAATTTCAGGTCAGAATTACTTCAATAGATCCAAATTAAGTCCCAGTTATAGTCAGTGGAAAGAAATGTCCTTAGCTCAGGTGCAGCTTCTCAGGAACGGGTCCTAGCTCAACAGTCTGGATGAAAAGAGTAAGAGTGCAGAGGGTCTACAGTAGCCAGATATTCTTTTGCAAAAGCAAAATTTCAGTGCTGTTCTGATAACCGTGATGGAGTGCGTCATGACGCGCTGCAGTTCATGCAGATTTTTTACAAATGTGTAGGCAGCAATGTTTCCCTGCACTCCTTTCTGGGTTTCCAAACAGTGATGCTACTGGAAAAGCTTTGAAGGGGAACTGAATTGAGAAGCAGTTTATTTAATCAGCAGATCTCCTCCTCTCTATTTGAAGAGAGATATGGCACATAATTCCTCAAATTGTTTGAGGAACACACAGTAAATGCACAAATTTGTCTTACAATAAAGGCTGAGACATCTGAACATGATGGTGGTTGTGCAGCAGAGCTGGTCTTCACCTTCTTACAAAGTTACTGAGTGTCATGAAAAAACCAGTATGTTCTGAAATTGAAAAAAAAAAAATACATGTATGGCCAGAGGTTTGCAGACATCTGCTCATCCAGCTTCTTCATCAAGTGGATTAAGACAGTTTGTCTGCTTTAGCTTCAATAGCAGCTTCTGCTCCTCTGGGAAGAGTCTGCATGAGATGTTAGAACATTGCTGTGAGGTTTTGATTGTATTCAGCCACTTGAGCATTGGTGAGGTGTGATACTGATGTTCGGTGATTAGTTCTGGATCACAACCTCCACTTTAACTCTGAAGTACTTAATTGAGCTCCATCACTCCAGAGAACACAGTTCCACTGCTCCACAGCACAATGCCACTCTAGTCCACACCTTGGCATGGTTAGGTACATATACATCTGTTCCAGAGCATCCCATTCTTTTGGTAATGCTTTTTCCGTGGAGTTCACACAAGCTGTAAATGTATATGAACACCTGTGTCAGCAATGGTAGCTGAATTAAGAAATTGGAAGGGGCATCTGTATACTTTTGGAAATGCTGTTCATAATCGCTTTAAAATCTGAGTTTTTTCTTCCATTTAAAATGTCAGAATCTTGCATGCAAAATACATTTTCTAGAACTGTTCAGGCAGTAGGGCTGAAAGATTCACATTTTTTAAAATTGAAATTGCAATTGAAGAAAGTGCAAGAGCTGCATTTTTTAAATTGATTGTAGCCTATATTATTAAACATCTTGTCTTTAAGTTTTAGGTGGGGAAATTTAACCTAAGACAGCTGAACTTCCTGCTGATAAATTGGATCAACCCAGGTCAACCAATCCTCTATGAGTTGTGACATAACAACCACAACATAGTGGCAGTCTGGCACACACTACATTCAAGTCTCAAGAAAGAAAAAAAAAGGATGATCTGTATTTTGGCAAAAAAAAACCCTGAACCTTAATTGTAGAGAATAAATGATGTTATGTAATAGCAGAAATTTCGTAAGTCCACATAACTCTGCCCCTCATTCATTCATGCCTCCATTCTGCCTCCATTCTACCTACACATCGTGATGAAAACTTTGCACCCAGCACCACCCCAGCACCTCCCAATTCTTCAGAATATTCATTACTTTCTCTCAACTCAACTTCTCCTCAATCCTCTATCATACAAAACAAACAAAAAAACGGGGTGTGGGGGTGGCTCCATCAGCCTAGCTGCTTACCTTAATCAGTACATAGTCCATTCTTAGCCAATCTTAATTTCAATTGCAGATGCAATATTAGTCAAAAAAAAATCACAATTAGATTTTTTCCCCAAATCAATCAGCCCTAACAGGCAGCAGCATATGTGGTCATCTGTTAAATGTAAAACATCCTAATACTGGACTGGGAATAAAATAACCATACAGAGGGGATTACATCTAAAAAAAAAAAAACTTAAAAAAAACAGTGTTTTGTCAGGAATGT
Source organism: Crenuchus spilurus (assembly GCA_036984385.1). Classification (NCBI taxonomy): domain Eukaryota; kingdom Metazoa; phylum Chordata; class Actinopteri; order Characiformes; family Crenuchidae; genus Crenuchus; species Crenuchus spilurus. Next base: position 2,492 of record BRDA01008161.1, on the reverse strand, counting down.
TTAGCACATCCACAACTGATCCACATCCGAGAGCTAGATTTGTTCAGTGCTTGATTTGTGTTTTGCTCTATGGGCAATCAGAGATGCTAGTATGTTTGCATATGTGTTTGACTGTGCATGTGCGCATCTGTAGCAGCTTACAATTCATTTCAGCCTCACAGTACTGCAGATGATCTGGGAGAAAAGTGAAGGTGCAAGTAGAGAAGTGGAGGAGTCTGTCCTGTCCTGTGGCCAGCACCAGGCTGCTGCAGAGCTATTATGTGACAGTGGATCCACACAAATATCCAGGGTGTGGAGGGTCCACAAAAGGAAAACTGAACAGGCCTCAGCCCACTGTGAGCTCTAGCTGCCTGGAAGGATGGGATCAGAAAGGTGCCTCTGGATCTCTGCTGCTGGGTCCCGTAAGGTGCTGGGATTTTCCAGATTTTCAGGGAGTGATGGAAAGCGCATGCTGCCAGCCAGTAGCCAAGGGGTCTGGGACTTAGTCTGGACTTCAGACGTGGTTTGGGTTTGGATCTGGGCTTGTGTCAAGAGATGTGGAGGGACATTCAGGGTCCCAGGGGCCATTGGTTCAGTCTCTGTCTCCGGGGACATGGACATGGTGTCGTCCGAAGCTACAGTTAGGTGGACGCCACTGGACAGAGACTCATGGGACTTGTGGTTGAGGTTGTCTGAGTCAGGGCTCTGTGGGACAAAAGAAGTGGTTTGGAATATCAGTTAATATGGTCAAAAATGTATATTTAACATTGTCTGAGATGGATTAGTTTTACCAGAGGAGTTCTGTAATGTCATGTGTAAGGGAGGCCAGATTGAAAGGCCATACTTAATAAGTATGACAACATGAGATGTTTGTTAAAACTAATAAAGTTCCAAGTAATAAAGTTAGAATACTGACTGATAGTTGTAATAGGTTCAAATATGCAGAGTTTAGAAAAACAAAAACATGTTTAGAAAAACTCCTTTGTTAGATCCTTTGGGGGCATGGGTGTAGGGGTGGGCAACATGATAATATTGTATTGATATGATCATTTATACCACAGTACACGTTCTGAGCATAAACTGAATACTGTTAGTATCTAAACAACACTGATCAAATGCATCTTTTTGGACATCCCTGGTCACATGACATATTTTGTGAAAAGTAGTAGCACATATGTTCACATCTATAGGAAACAATTGTTAGTTTATCACAATAATAAAAATGAATACATTTATTAAATGTTATTTCCAGGTCCCAAAAGTAAGTCACTGTTGACTAGTAGCTTAACTGTGAGCATGCCCCTAACAAAATGGCAGCTGACCTTTGATGACCTTTCACTTTTAACTGTCATCAGTTAACATTTGGAGCGTGCACCTGCTTCAAATATAGATAACAACACCTGTCATAGCTTCCTCTACACTTCCTCTGTAGATCACATCAAAACACTCTGCAATCTTACTTACTTTGGTAGGTGAGGGGATGCTGTCGTTGATTTGTACAGTAGGTGGGATGGGCACAGGGTTGTGGAGGACCGGACCTCCTGTCCCGTACAAGCTGGATGGTGGAGTGGGGTGGGCCGGCGTAGACACAGCGCTGTATGCTGGAGGCACTGGAGCCATCTGCCTCTGAAGCAACTGCAGAATGACATTAATGTCAGCTGTCATCCGTGTCTCCAACCTGAGAGAGAGAGAGAGAGAGAGAGAGAGAGAGAAATTAGTAGAGAGAGGACACTAGCATCTATGTTCACATACAAAATTTTAATGCTATTCATTTAGTAACTGCTGTGAAACTAATATGTGAATGTGAGAGTGAACCAGTGTACAGTCACATACACACTCATGGTTTAATGTTAGCATGAACTGAATTTTTACTCAAATGTGATTGGCAATTGTCAGTTTATTCTTTTTATTTTTACAGATTTTTTATGACAAATAAAATGAGATCAGTAAACTCATAGCATAATTACGCATGACTGATTGTGCTAAACACCTGATTTCTTCTTACTATCTATATAGCACATTATTTAGTTAATATTATTAAGTAAATTATTATTATTTAGTTATTATTTATCATGTAGTTAATATTATTAACTCAATTATTATTTACTTATTATTGATCATTTAGTTAATATTATTTACTAAATATTATTATTATTTAGTTATTATTTATCATTTAGTTAATATTATTAACTAAATTATTATTATTTAGTTATTTATCATTTAGTTAATTTTATTAACTAAATTATTATTATTATTAAATTCATTTTGCTTTCATAAAGTGAAATATTTCACTATATGAATATGAAAAAATGTTATTCACTAGTTTGTGTGGTCTAGCTCAATAAGTCAGGGTGGATGTTTTTTTTTTTTTTTTACTACTGTGGGTACACAATGATGTGAACCAACATCAGAAGACACTATCTCTTCTCTTGGCTCTTGGTGAAGGCGGTCGCACTTTCCCTCCCTCCCTTATCTCCCTGCTTCTGCTTCTTTGTCTGGTCTGCTGGAGTCTC
>BRDA01008160.1:16932-28592 GCA_036984385.1 Crenuchus spilurus | reverse complement strand
AATATTGTCCTTTATATCTGATAAAATATAAATATAAAAAATAAATTTGTGGCCACTTATAATAAAATGAAATTTGTATCAGTCATGTTTTCATCTGCCCACAGAGTGGTGAAATTGACACTAGGGGGAGCTCTAAAGGGCAGCATGAAGCTTGGGTTTTACATGACGCTTACACTGTGTCTTCTGTTATGAGTTTATTGGCTGATTACTAATCAGAACTCTGCTTACTGTCTGACTCGTGTAGACCTGGAGTTTCTCATTATCTGATTACTCAAGTGGATTATCAATCAATCAAATTCAATCAATTAAATTGTATTTATAAAGCGCTTTTTACAACTGATGTCACAAAGCAGCTTTACAGGGTTAGTAATAACAAACATCAAATCATTAATCCCTAATCCCCAGTGAGCAAGCCAACGGCGACAGTGGCAAGGAAAAACTCCCTCAGAGCTGGAGGAAGAAACCTTGGGAGGAACCAGACTCACATGGGGGACCCATCCTCCTCTGGTCTACTAAGTTTGTGATAAATCATAATCATATGATCTTGTTGTAAAGTTCAGGTGAACTGATATGGTGACAGTAGTGGGACAGGGATGATGATGACGGTGGTAGCAATGATAACGGCCAGAAAGTCCATATGAACTCCAATGTGGGCAGTAGAGAAGGGCATCTGGAGCAGGCCACAGTAGTTGGTCGTTGGTGGGCATCTGATCCAGGGAAGCATCATGGAGAGAATAGTAATCAGCCTTCCATCAACCTTGGACTGGACCGATTGGCAATCACTTACTCGGAAGGAGACAAAAAATTGAATTGGTTCTGTTTGGATTTATAGAGCACAAGGATTATGAGACATATCAGAGTGTGGCTATTGACTCCAGCAGAACTATCTAAAACAGCCTACCTAAAAGGAGAGAGCCAGAAGGTAAACAGGCATGGGAGCTCCCCGAGACACTGGCATCCCTCTGCTCACCGTCAACAAACCTGAGTGAACGCGTGATCAGCGGTATGACAGCCCCAGCATCTCAGTCCACTATAAATCCCTACGCCAGTGCACCCCTGGACCTACAACCTTTCTATAATGTAAAGTATTACACTGTGAAGTGCATGTAAAAAAAACTCAACTGCAAAGCTAATATAATACTTAATGACAGTAATGGACATTAAGGCAAAATCTAATGTTTATCCATACAGTACATTCTCTGTAAAATAGCTGTGAGTTTTCCAGTTACATATCATCTCCTGCATTTGTAAAATACCCATTATATTGGTGTTAAAATGTTCACATAGAAAGACGAACCTGGAGGTGGCAGTAATAAAAACAGTCTATGTTTTCTTTTTTAAAGGCTGCACAGTTGTTTAAACATACAAAGAGATGTCACTTTATGGTAAAACCAGTACATAAACTACAAATACAGAAATGCTACAATAACATGCTTGTTGTGTTAACGTTTTAAATGCCACACTCATCTGTGTGATGGTGTTACAGCAATAATGTTTTTTTAGCATTTGATCCAGTTTATTCCTTGTAATTTGGCTATGAAGCATTGCTAGTTTGAATTCAGACAAGAAAATGTTGCATTTCTAGTGACCTATAGTGGATGTTTTTAGCCTAACATACCTCTACCAATTGGTAGAGATGGCACAATCACATTGTGTTAAGTTCAACATCTTCAATAAGATATAGTAACTCAAATGTGCTCTACCAAATGGTTGAGCAGAATGTTAAAGGCTTCAAATCCTGCTTTTGTTTAACACACCAGTTCAGTCAGTCATTTTACCTGCTGATATTCACTTGTTTTGTGAGTGAGAACATTAGTGTGAGCCTGTTAGTGATGACCACTGGCAGTAGAGACAGACCAGTTGACTTGTGATAAAAGGTACTACACAGATAAGACTGCCTGCAGATGTGCCTGTAAATGTAGTATTTTTTGTTTGTCAGCCTTATGTGTGAAGGCTGATTGTTTAGAAATTATCGGCAATACAGATTTTCTAAAAAATGGTGATAATCAGCTTGATGAATTGGCCAATTGAGTAATCAGTCTAACCCTAGTCAGTACTGTCACAGTAGTAGGTTTTACTTTGGTACTGGACCATTCTCATCACAGCTACAACACTGACATGATCAGTGTCACTGTAGACCAGATGTATTTATGAGCACAATGCAAATTCATGTTAACTAAGATTGCAGCTAACAAACTGTGTGTGGCCCCACCTGGGTGCTTGTGAGAAATGCAGGTTACAATGGTCATCAACAAGTTAGAGACAAAGGAGAAAATGAAAGTTTGGTTACTATGAGATAACAGTGTTTAGTGAAGTTCTTTCACATGAGAACACTCTAACAGTAACACAGACTACGTGCATACTCTAGCAGTATTTATCCAGGGAGATTTGTCTCATCCAGGGACTTTAAATTGTTTTATTCTCTTGGTAAACATACTTTTGGCATGTGCTCCAGGCTTGCGCCTCTGTCTAGCTGCTGTGTTAGTTTCCCAACAACACACTTTAGACACCTACTGCCAAATGTGTGTCTGGTTTTAAAAGGTGGAGATAAATCTGTGCAACATCGCCCCAGAAAGCTGCTCAAATATAAGTAAATTATGCCGAGGCCTTAAGTGTAGATAGGCAATCTAATAAAGAGACTACTACACAATTTGGACAAAAGTATTGGGACATTCATTCATTGTTTCTTCTGATATTAAGGTACTAAAAAGAGTTCATTCTGCTTTTTTTGGAGTATCTGTCTCTACTGTCCAGGGAAGGTTTTGATTTTGAACTACTAGATTTTGGAGCATTGATATGAGGATGTTACGGCATTCAGCAACAAGAGGGACATTCACCATCCTACCTCATCCACAACTCATCCCAAAAGTACTGGATGAACCATCATTCCAGAGAGTGCAGCTCCACGGCTCAATGCTCAGGAGCTTTATACCCATCTAGCTCATGCCTGGCATTAAATGTGGTGCCAGAAGATTCATATTTATCTGCTCCAGAGAGTCCTATTCTACTAGCAGTACGCCTCTACAGGGACTAGACAAGCTGTGTGTGCATTTGTGTCAGCAATAGCTGCAACTTAAAGTAGCTGAATGCATTCATTGGAAGGGGTGTCCACAAACATTTGGACACATAGTGTAAATACAAAACACTTCTTAAATAGAAGTTAATAAATAATTAATATTAGCTTTTCTGTGTCTTAATAACTGAACAATAAGTTTTAAAGGGTTCATCTTAAATGGTTTATCTTATTCAGAAGTGCAGGCTTCTCATCACATGCCCATTTAGGCTGAATTCTAATAGCATTTCTTTTTCCTTAGATAAGGAACCTCCATTGATTGACAGATGCCGGTCTCCACCCACTGTTCAGGCCACAGACATGGAGACGCCGGTCTACTGGGAAGAGCCACAGTTCTCAGACAATTCAGGTACACACCCATTGAGGGAAGGAGAGAGAGAGAGAATGGGAGAAGTGGAGCAAGAAAGTGATGGAAATGAAGATGCAGAGACAGAGATGGAGTTAGTGAATGAGCACACATTTTTTCCCCAAGTTAGCTTTCTAAGAGTGTCCAGGAAAAAATGGTGCCTGTCATGGAAAAAGCCTGGATCTCTACTGTAGAGGCGTGAGAACCAGATCTGTGAATATCGTGTGGTAGAACCATTGACTTGGATAAAGCATAAGAAGTACCTTCTTGAGTGTGTGCTAGATGCATCACTGCATCTCTGTCCAGCCTTTTACTGTATCCTCAGGCTGAGGGAACTCTCAGAGGATTCACAAGCATTTTTAGAGTCCATTTAGAAAATGTTTTCCTACAGAGCACATATTGGAAGATACTGTAAGCAGTGTTTAGATGTATCACTCAAGGAATCACCAAAATGCATATTCCTCTATTCTAAAATGTGGAAAAAGGCAATGTAAAATGCCCTGACCATTGTTAAAATGACAGGAAATAAGATAATTAAGACAAACTCTTTAACCCCCTAAAACCCCTTAAATTTATTTGACCTTCTGACAAATTTTGAAAAAAAAACCATTTCATATAGTTTTGCTTTATATAATTTTTGATACATGCAGAATCTAAAAAAAATGTAAATAACATATGAGTTTTTTGTACCATATATCATCTTTGTATCATTGTTTGTATCATCATTTTGATACATGCATAATTTTTTGCTCACCGCATGTTGTTTAACAAAAACTTTTATACACTTTCCTTGACATTTTATTTGCAATAATTTCAAACAATCTGAAATGGTTCATATTGAAGATATCTGCATGTATCTTATGGTGTATACAGTGCATGAATAATTTACAAGGGGGCAAAATATATGTATCTGATTTTAGACATCAGGTTTTTTTTTTCATATTTATTTATTTATTTATTTATTTATTAAGTCATTAAAATATTTTATTATTTAATTAATGATGTAAGATAATATATCATTCAGTTATCACACTGATGAGGTAGAGGTCTTAAAAACTGAACTATTTATCAAATATGACACACTTGTTTTTAAAAGGTTAAAGCAATGGTTCACTCCGAGTCAGTGCTGCAAAGCTAATTTTGCTAACAAACACTAGAAATCAATAGTTGCCTAAAACTTTTCCGTACATTTATGTTCAGATCCTGTTGAAAAAGTATTAAATAACCTGCAAAAAAAATCACTTGAATAACAAGTAGCATCATTAGTAAAATAATGTGCATAAGTTGACTCCAAGCATTTCTCATAGTCAGAACTGTTTCCAGTCTGTTTACTTTTATAAGTTTTGCAGTTCTGGTGAGGGAAAGCAGTTCATGGCAGGCCACATTTCTGCAGTTTGTTGTGCTCAGGCAGACTTGATTAAAGCTCGGTAGTTGCCAGATCTCCAAAATCACCAAAGTGTGCTGGCCTCTGTTCCTCTGTTCCCCATTCCTAGTCTCTAAATACAGTGGATCTGAAGGGCTCTTTTGAAACACTGTAATGACCTGCAAGCATCTCAGCACACAGAGACACACAGACTCACCAAAATGAACCACTGTGGCTGCTGTGAGCTGCCCAGCTGACGTCACATCAACGTTGAGCTGACGTCAGCATGTGGAAGTTTTCCGAGCACACACCCTGACGCTAGACTAAATTTAGTTGAGACAGGGAGGGAGCTTCTCTCTCCAGCAGCCGCTGCAGCCAGACGTTTGTCAGACAGTGTGGAATGGACCTGGAACTTCTCTGTGCACTGTGGAAAAGATTGCTTTGAGTGTGTGTGTGTGTGTGTGTGTGTGTGTGTGTGTGTGTGTGCATACTCAAGGATCTATATAACTGTGCATGTAAACAGTGTCTGCACCACTTTAAATTGTCTGCACACTTACAATGAAGCACCCGCTTGTCATATTATTAACCACCTCACTGAAACCTGTCATTCTCCAGAGAACACACAGACGGCATTCACATGTCAGCCTGGCCCATTTATTAAAGCATTAGGGTTAACCACTTTAAGTCATCCACATAGCTGTATATGGAGCCTTTTGTACTGTAGGCTATTACATTTGTCTGTGTTATTCTGTGGACTTGTCTCACGCTTTTGAAGTCAGCATTGAACTGTGGATTATCAAAAGCACTGCTAAACCATTCGAGAGCTTTTTTAGGTTCAACTGTTGATGCCAGTATAACAACCACAAATGCATTTTTTTGGGCAGTGAATTACAGGTTTATGAAAAACAAGTTCAGTCATTCAGTCATTATGGTGTTCACTGAATTCACTTTATGCAATTCTGTTTACATCATTACTTTATTAGGTGCACTAACCTTGTATCTACACTCACTGTCCATTTTATCTCTACTGATCATACAGGAGCACTTTGTAGTTCTACAATTACAGACTGTAGTCCATCTGTTTCTCTGTATACTTTATTATCCTCCTTTCACCTGTTCTTCACTGATCAGGACCCCCACAGAGCAGGTCATATTTCGTGGTGGATCATTCTCAGCACTGCAGGTGTGTTAGTGTGTGTTGCGCTGGTAGAAGTGGATCAGACATGTCAGAGCTGCTGGAGATGCCAAGCACTATGTTAGCTCACTGTCCACTCTGACACCTACCATGCTGGTCCACCCCACCACCACATCAGTGTCACTGCAGTGCTGAGAATGATCCACTACACAAATAATATCTGCTCTGTGGTCCTGATCACTGAAGAACAGGTGAAAGGAGGATAATAAAGTCTACAGAGAAACAGATGAACTACAGTCTGTAATTGTAGAACTACAGATCGCTCCTGTATGATCAGTATAGCTGATATAATAAACGATGTGTGTATGTGTACCTAATGAAGTTAGTGTATCTGATTTCTGTGGTATACTTGTAGCTTAAGTAAATATGTAATATTCTTATTGCTCTAGGAGCCCATTTGAATATCTCCAGTACACATTCTTCTGGTGATGCATTTCCTGTTGGAGAGACAGCTGTGTACTACACAGCCACAGACCCCTCTGGCAACAACCGCACCTGTGAGCTCATCATTACAGTACAAGGTAAATGCCAGGCTTATCACTGTAAAGGATCTTTATATTTGTCATTCATTCTGTGTTCAGGTGAAGTTGTGCATCAGTATGAATGTACATTTTCTTAAAATACACCTTTACATTTAAAGTTCCTACTTTACTGCTCTAGACTCTTGAGTTTTACCTGCTGCTCGTACCTCCATTAACTTACTCATTAAGTGTCTGAATCTGAATATGGGACAGTGTTTACTAGAAAAGACTGTTTTATAAAAACAGATATCCTCATAAATTATAGCTTATACAGTAGGATAAAACTTGTTTTGCTTTTAACTGTCAGAGAGTCTGTAGTCGGGAGGAGATGGATTGCAGTGGGGAAATAAAAAACGTGGCTTCATTGCAAAAACTGAAACAAAACAGACACTATGACTGAACCAAGACCAAACTTGACATGGGTGACAAACAATGATTCCCCAAGACTGTGGAAACTAAATGGTAAAGAATGATTGACATGTAATGAGACGTCAGGGCTGTGCAATGATGTTATGAAACTGGGGGTGGAGACATGCCTTTAACAAGACATGTGGAAGAAGTAAACAAACAGAGAGCACATGGGGACACGTAAACATACGAGGCACGTGGACTGAGGCGGGGCCAGATACACAGCAGAGGCAGGAGGGTTAAATTTTTCTGTCATTTTCAGTCATTTACTTTGTTCAATTCATCATGAAATTTACACACAATCTAGAGATCAGTAGGCATATTTTACATTTTGACAAATATGAAGACTTTTGCAAATGAATTCTTCATAAACGTGAATGTAAAATTGATTTGAGTGATTTTCATCATAATATAAAATTCAGTATAAAATGTAACAGTGTGGAATAAGAGTAAAATTAATGAGTAATAAAATATAAATGTAATTTATATTATTTATACATGTCTTGATGGAGACACTTCTTTACTAGTACGTTTTCTATCTTATTCTCATGTTCTTATTATACGTGTCTCAGGTTCAACTTGTGAGCAGCCGTATGTGCCAGTGAATGCCAATTTCTCATGTGTGAAGGAGGAGAAGGGGGTGAACTGCACCCTAGTCTGCAGGGAAGGCTACAGCCTTACCCAGAATGCAGTACACAGTTATTTCTGTCCCAATAATGGCTGGTGGGAACCACCTCGTTCACCAGACAGACCAGACTGCTCACGTGAGTGTTTTCCCTCTGTTTGCTTTTTATTCTTCTCTCCATCTCTTAATTGTGCAATGTGTGTGAGTTGTCTACTCCACACAAAAGTATTAAGGCAGAGCATTTCAACCTTTAAATGTTTTTCAATTTGTAGTGAACAGAATAGCCAACAATGGCTTCAAGCCATTTGAGATGCTGTTCAAAGCATCCCGCTGTGATGACCCGGACCTGCTGAAGTCTTTCACTGGGGATTTTACCACTGTTCTTGGAGGCATAGTGAGATAAGAAATGCATACACACGCACACATGCACAGTCATAAATAATAATAATAATAATAATAATAATAATAATAATAATAATAATAATAATAATAATAAAAGATTATTGTCAAAACATTTCATTATTTCATAATTTGTTCATTGTTTGATTTAAAAAGTTAATCTGTCATATATTGTATTAATTAGTGACATATTTCAAGCTTTTTTAATGTTGATCAGTTTGGCTTATAGCTCCCGAGTGTCTGAAGTTACATTTAGAGTTTGATTGTATCACTATTCAGATAGTATAAATAACATGCATATTTTGAGCTACAACTGCCACATTCCTAATATCAACACTCCTGAACCAGAGACAACATCTGAAATGTCTTACCTGGACTAAGTAGAACCAGAACTGGACTGTTACTCAGTGCTCCAAAGTCCTCTTTTCAGATGAAAGTACATTTAACATTTCATTTGTAAATCAAGGTCCTAGTGTGTGGAGGAAGAGTGGAGAGACACAGTGTCAGCAGTTGTCATGTTCTCTGGTCTATATGTTTGTTTACATTTGCTCCACATGTCTACTTCTGTTCCACATGCTCCTTGTTTCTCAACTTAATGTATGCACCGCTCTTGTCAGTCCTCTGTAATCATCGTCTGCACCTATATCATCATCCTGCCTTGCACGTGCATTTCTCTTTCTAATTACTCCATTATATGTACACATTCTCTCTGCTTGTCCTTGTCCTGCATTAGAAGTCCGGCAATTGTCTAATGGAAGTCTACTCTTTAGAGTGATTCCACAACCCCAGCCTCTTGTGACACACAGAGTCCAAGGTGTCCAAATCTTTGGTTCATATAGTTCGTACTGCCATGTCATCTTTTGGTGTTAGTCTGCTCGTGTTATATCAAGTCCAGAGTCCACACATCCATCTACCAGGGGATTTTAGAGCACTTTACTGATGACTGTACATACCAAATAACACACTCATCAGTTTTGTTGTAAGGACACACATTAACATTTGTTTCTTTATAACACCCACAATTCTAAAGGTTCCCAATATCTGCAGTGGAGATGATATCAACTGTAAACTGCAAGTATTGTCACAGGGGCAGTGCCTGGAGTACAACTATGACTATCCAAATGGATTTGCAATTGGTAAGAATATATATCTATACAATGACTCTCAATGCTTTTTAGAGTAAGTGAAATCTATATACTAAATCATTTTCTTATTAATGTCTTCGGTCTCCCTGCACCCCTTTTCCCCAGGTCCTGGAGGATGGGGCAGTAACTGGGCTTCTCAGAATGGTCAGGATTATGCTTACTTTGACAGTGGATTTTCTCCAGACCACCAGCGCACGCCCCTACAGCAGGATGGTGTGTTCCATCACACGAGAACCAAGCGCCATCGTAAAATCATTCGACCTACTCGTGACCAAAAGATCCAGATATACTTCAACATCACAGGTAAAAGATGCTGTATTTCCAAGCAGGCTCCATCTGTAGCAGGTGTCATTATTTCTGGTCCTGGGAGGCTAAATAGATTTTCGTCAATTGCATTTTCAGTTATTCAGTAACTGATTTTACATTTTACATACAGTCATGGCCGAAAGTGTTGGCACCCCTGAATTTTTTCCAGAAAATGAAGTATTTCTCCCAGAAAATTATTGCAATTACACACGTTTTGTTGTACACATGTTTATTTCCTTTGTGTGTATTGGAACAACACAAAAAACAGAGGAAAAAAAGGCAAATTTGACATAATTTCACACAAAACTCCAAAAATGGGCCGGACAAAGTTATTGTCACCTTCAACTTAATATTCGGTTGCACACCCTTTGGAAAAAATAAATGAAATCAATCGCTTCCTATAACCATCAACAAGCTTCTTACACCTTTCAACTGGAATTTTGGACCACTCTTTTTTTGCAAACTTCTCCAAGTCTCTCATATTTGAAGGGTGCCTTCTCCCAACAGCAATTGTAAGATCTCTCCACAGGTGTTCAATGGGATTTAGATCCGGACTCATTGCTGGCCACTTTAGAACTCTCCAGCGCTTTGTTTCCATCCATTTCTGGATGCTTTTTGAAGTATGTTTGGGGTCAATGTCCTGCTGGAAGACCCATGACCTAGGACGCATACCCAGCTGTCTGACACTGGGCCCTACATTGCGACCCAAAATCCTTTGGTAATCTTCAGATTTAATGATGCCTTGCACACAGTCAAGGCAACATTTCCAGAGGCAGCAAAACAACCCCAAAATATCTATGAATCTCCACCATGTTTGACTGTAGGTACTGTGTTCTTTTCTTTGTAGGCTTCATTCCATTTTTTGTAAACAGTAGAATGATGTGCTTTACCTAAAAGCTCTATCTTGGTCTCATCTGTCCACAAGATGTTTTCCCAGAAGGATTTTGGCTTACTTACATTTTGGCAAACTGCAGTCTAGCTTTTTTATGTTTCTGTGTCAGCAGTGGGGTCCTCCTGGGTCTCCTGCCATAGCGTTTCATTTCATTCAAATGTCGACGGATAGTTTGAGCTGACACTGACACACTCTGCGCCTGCAGGACAGCTTGAATTTCTTTGGAACTTGATTGGGGCTGCTTATCCACCATCCAGACTATCCTGCGTTGCAACTTTTTATCAATTTTTCTCCTCCGTCCATGTCCAGGGCGATTAGCTACAGTGCCATGGGTTGTAAACTTCTTGATTATGTTGCGCACCGTGGACAAAGGAACATCAAGATCTTTGGAGATGGACTTGTAACCTTGAGATTGTTGATATTTTTCCACAATTTTGGTTTTCAAGTCCTCAGACAGTTCTCTTCTCCTCTTTCTGTTCTCCATGCTTAGTGTGGCACACACAGACACACAATGCAAAGCACACTCCTCACATTTCTGTAGATATTTAAGTATATCTTTTCATGGGACAGCACTGACAAAATGACACTTTGACACAATGAAAAGTAGTCTGTGTGCATCTTATAAAACAGTGTAAATTTATTCTTCCCTCAAAATAACTCATTATACAGCCATTAATGTCTAAACCACTGACAACAAAAGTGAGTACACACCTAAGAGACTACACCCCTAAATGTCCAAATTGAGCACTGCTTGTCATTTTCCCTCAAAAATGTCATGTGACTCATTAGTGTTACTAGGTCTCAGGTGTGCATAGGGAGCTGGTGTGTTCAATTTTGTAGTACAGCTCTTACACTGTCTCATTCTGGTCACTGAAAGTTTCAACATGGCACCTCATGGCAAAGAACTCTCTGAGGATCTTAAAAGACAAATTGTTGCACTACATGAAGATGGCCAACACCCTGAAACTGAGCTGCAACACAGTGGCCAAGGTCATCCAGCGTTTTAAAAGATCAGGGTCCACTCAGATCAGACCTCGTGTTGGTTGTCCAAAGAAGTGGAGTGCACGTGCTCAGCATCACTTCCAAATGCTGTCTTTGAAAGATAGACACAGGAATGCTGTCAGCATTGCTGCAGAGATTAAAGAGGTGGGGAGTCAGCCTGTCAGTGCTCAGACCATATACCGCACACTAAATCAAATTGATCTGCATGGCTGTCACCCGTGAAGGAAGCCTCTTCTGAAGTCTGTACACAAGAAAGCCTGCAAACAGTTTGCTGAAGACATGCGTACCAAGGTCATTAGGTACAGGAAACAACTGTACAGAAGTCGTTTGACAAACGTCCGAAAGAACACATGTCTGAAGTCTTCTCCGAAGGAAGTGCCCACTG